>VWYP01021213.1:0-51795 GCA_013400435.1 Pycnonotus jocosus | reverse complement strand
TTTTTTTTTTTTTTTTTCTAGTACCATGAAAAATGAGGAAGCTTGGGGTTTTTTCCCTTTAATCTCAAGAAGTGGCTCAGGAAGAAATGTGCATGCTTCATCCCTAGAAGTGTTCAAAGCCACATAGGCTGAGGCTCTGAGCAATATCTTCTAGTGGAAGATGTCCCTGCCCATGGCAGGGGGGGTTGGAACCAGATGATTGCTCTCTACAGCTCCTTGAAAGGAAGTTGGAGTTGGGGAAGTCTCTTCTCCCAAGCAACCAGCAACAGGACAAGAGGAAATGGCCTCAGGCTGTACCAGGGGAGGTTCACCCTGGACGTTAGGAAAAATTGTTTTAGAGAAAGGGTTGCCAGGCATTGGAACAGGTTGCCCAGGGTGGTGGTGAAGTCACCATCCCTGGAGGTGTTGAAGAAGTGACTGGATGTGGCACTCAGTGCTGTGGCCCAGGACAAGGTGGTGATCAGTCAATGGTTGGAGTCAATGACATTGGCGGTCTTTTCCAGCCTAAATGATTCTGTCATCTTTAAGGTCCCTTGATGCCCTGAGGGACTACCTAGAACAGAGGCTAGAGAGTGTCAAAGGAATAAAGTAGGTATTTATTAAAAGGCCTTCAAAGAATATACCTTGGGCAGTATAAGAGCCCAGCTGGAGCTTTACCCTAGATGGATGATGGGTCACACATTTTCACACTTTTATAAGTTTTGGTCCATTTACACATTGGGGTTAATTGTCTAATTACCGCTTCATTACCAATTATGAAGTTCCATTCTCCCAGTCTGCTCTCCTCAATTCACTGTTGTTTACACTTTTGGGCCTGAAACTGTAAAGGTGTCCTTGGTTCTTGGGCTGAAAAAGGATTATTCTGTCTAAACTGACAGGAGAACTTGCTAATGCTTTATATGAAGTTCAGAGTTATGTACTAATGCAGTACAGAGTCTGGACAATACGAAAGCTGAAACTTAAGGCATCACCTTCTATGATTTTATAAAGAAGTGGCTTAATTGTTTAAGTAAATTCTAAGTCACCAAAACCAGGCTTCAAAATTGCTTACGGTAGGTTGTGAAGTCAACAGTGATATGGGAGTATTCTACCAGATAAAGTAAAGATTCAAAAAACCCCAAAATAAACCACCAAAGACGCTAATCATCTTAAGATTTTCCTTTTGTAGTTGTCCTACATTAAACTGTATCTCAGTGTTTTCCTCTCTAGTTTCTCCTTTAGATGGTAATTCAGGGAAATGCAATTGTCTGTGACAAACTGGGTGTAACCCCACCCCCTGGCTGATGTGGGAATACCAACAGCAGCAACACCAACTCCATAAATCTGAGTCACTCTTCGCCTCCTAATCTATGGATTAGCCAAAAAGACCACTGTCAGCAAAAACTGCTCAGTCCCTAGGAGCTTGTGAGAGAAATGTTCCACTGGTGTATTTCTTACTACAGCCTTTAAAGCCTGGGAGGTCCCAACACAAGCTGAAGACTTGACCAAGATTTAATACATGCTGCATTTCTCTCATATAAAAGGTATTTAAGGCACAAATATTCTAATGTAATAGGCAGCAATAGAACTATTTAAACACAGCCTGACAGTGTTGAACTCCAGACCGACAATCCAGAACCCTTGTATCTCTGAAGTACTTGATGAAGCATTAAATTATGGTGTGCTTTCTTTATAAAAATAGTTACACAAATGTATATGCACCAAGAAAAATAGTCACATCTTAGCACTTATTAGGCTGCAAAGTTTTGTTACCAAAACACCCCACTCAAACCAGTTACCAGCAGCAGCTGGGAATTACACCAATAACCAAGTGTTTTGTATTTGGGAGTCTGAGGAAAAAAAATCTGGAAACTGGTGCTCTGGTCGGCTTTTGTACTTGGGAAACACTTTTTGCCCCATTAACATGGAAGGCTTGCAAATCAGCGATTCAAATTCTTTGGCAAATTAAAGCGTGGAGGCATGAACAGGAGTGAATTAATGACATGTTTCATGGGGGGGATCCTAGTCAGCTCAAGTCTTTCAGGTACAAGCTTGAGCTCAAATTCACAGTTGACAGTGTCTAATCAAGACAACTGATTTCAGATAGGTTTGACAGGGATCTCAGCAGTTACTGAACTTGCAAGCATTCCCACCAGCACTTCTTGCATGACTTGGGCATAATGAAAAAAATAAGTCTTGTCCGGTTTTGGAGAAGACTTAAAATCTATCAGATCCATTTCAGGTGCAGAAGCACAAAACCCAGCCTGCCAGATGGACTTTCATGTCTTGGTCCTAAAAACTGGTCTGTTAAAAGTTCAAAGCCTTTTCATCATTCACTTAACTTGATCTCAGTGGGAAGAATTCAGCCCTTTTACTTTCTCTTAAACCTCGATTCTGACAGGTAGACAAATCATAATTAGCAGAACATACATTTTTATTTGACTCCCTCCAGCTTTAACACTACCTATGTGTGTACACTGTCTACTTGTCTGGCAGAAGAATCTATCACTGAGGTAATGTAAGCAAGTTCAAGTGCTCTTGCTTAATGCAGAAAGCTGGCTCAGTTTACACAATTTAACAGTGTATCTTGTAATTTTGAGTACAATGTATTGTCAGAAAAAAAGAAAAGCTTTAAAAGTCATATTTTATAAAGCTATGTCAGGTACAGTAAAGTATAGAAATGTTCTTATGATGTTAATGAAGTGACACGTGAATAAATTGGTACTAACATGGTTTTGTACCTTTTAAAAATTACAGCACCTAAAAGCTTTAAGGCATCATTTCTTTTGACTTATTCCATAGTCATTAAATTGAAAATCAGAGCAGAGATAATTAGATAGTGTGGTTACAGACCAAACTGAGATGTTTCATGTACACGACACTTTGTAGACAGGCCTTTTCAATTGTTCTTTGGCTTACTACTGAAGGTGAATCTACCTTCTTGCAAGGTAACCCTGCTGGCCTACACAAAAAAAAAAAAAAAAACACAACAACAACAACAACAAAAAACCCAAAAAACCAAAACCAACAGAAATTCAATATTATTAAATGAAATATCTACCTGAGAGCTTCATGAGGAGCTCAGATGCTGCCTTGACTGACATGTCCTGCCTCATCACATTTGCCTGTGGTTCCTGTGGCTTGAGTTTCTCTTCAGGGACGTTTGAAGCTGAGGCTTCAGATTCTTGGCTGAACACATAGCTGGGCTGAGACACGGCTGAACTTCCAGCTTCTTCATCCTTAGGCTCCTCTTTCACTTTAAAATTAGGAGTCAAGGGTTCTTTTTGATTTGCAGCTGTCAAGACAAGGATAGAAGTGAGACTTAGTGTAATATAGAATCCTGGAGCAGCTAGTAACAAGAAGAAATCATAACATGAGAAATGCTAGAGTAGGTACTGGAACTGGACACATCAAACTGTGCTCAACGATGCTTCAAGGGACAAACAAACTTCTGCACCTTTTCTACAAAGGGGCAGTTTTGAAACACAACAACTGCATGTACCAAAGCTCAAAAGAACGTCCTCTCACTTTTTCCCCTAATCCTCCTAAAAGCTCTTCCCTGGTCACTGGTTTGTAGGTTTCCTACAGGTTTGATGGAAGTTTAAAACATCATTTCACGTACAGGCAAATTTGGCAAATCCCACATATATGACATACTAAGGTTTTAAAGCATGGAAGAGAGGCAAGTGATGAAGTGTAGGAAGACAGAAAACCTAAGAGGGAATAAAAGGGAAAAGATAGCAAATTCTTAGGTCCTAAAAGTTACTATATTAAGAAGAGAACCAAGGGATTTTCAGAAGACAGCTCTGCACTGTTCCAAGCTCTTTAGCCATAAAAAGTAAGAGAGTAAGTTTAAAATATTCCCTTCAAATACTCCTCCTAGGCAGCTGTAGAGCCTCAGAGGAAGGTAAGGAGACTTTGGGGAGCTGCTCGAGATCTACACACCGAGCAATGCTGTTCTTGAAGGGTCTTCCCGATCCCCCTTGACAGCGGCAGAACCTTTGCACGGTGTTTGGTTAAAAGGGAAGAACCAGAACAGCTCTTACACAATACTTCCAAGCCCAGCTAACATAAATTCATGGGCTGAGGCATGACAAGCAGAAAGCTAAAGAAGTTGCACCATTTTTCAAGGAAATCTTATAATTTGTTTTTATGTTTAACCTTGAAGAGATACTTCTTTCCCTCTCTCTTCATGACCTTTCAAACATCACTTTAAATTCCCAGTAACACACAGCAGATGACTTGTTGAGTGCCTTTAACTTTGGCAAGTTTACATTTTTTCCACCTTTCTAAACTTCTGTCTCCACAAACACAAAAGACAAAGCACTGGCTCAACAAAATCTGGCAACATTTACCTGCTTAAACCCTTGGTCTACTTTCTCCTCCAATTCACAGCTTCTTACCTACTCTCAGTCTCCTCACTTTTTTGGCTTATTTCCTCAGACACTCTCCTTCTCAGCAACCCCCCAAAATTCCTAGAGAACCTGAATTCCTGCATCCTACCATGAAGTGCTCACTATCTCCCAGACACCTGAACTCTAAAATATGAACTACAATTACCATCTTTATCAGAATTAGACACTTACATTTGCTACTTTGAGCCTCTGTTCATTTCCACACAGTTCAATTTTTTTATGTTTGTCTTTGGGGATGTGCTAATGATTTTTAAAGCTACTGCATTACCCTGTAACACAACACATCTTTTCAATTTATATTTCAGAGTTGTTTGATTTTCCTCCTTGTTGGCTGGTGAGCCATCACCAAAGAGCAGGATTAAGGCAAGTGGTATAGAGTGCATACATAAGCAACATGCACGTACACATAAGCTCTATTCACCTCAGAAATTGTATTACCTAATATCTGGAATTTTTAACATGACCTATAGATGCTTTTACCAGTATTAAGAATTGCTTTTGCATTTTTTATTTTTTAAAGAAGAGCAAAAGCAGAAATATGAAACATTAAAACATGCTTAACCCATAAAAATACAAGTTAGTGCACTCAAGCCAATCTTTACTATGGTACTAACAAAAAAATTCCATCTCTCTTCTTTAACCTGGCTTCAGTCTATTCTGGGATTTGACATGGGGTGAGGAATGGTCACAAAAAAAAAAAAAAAAAAAAGAAAAAAAGAGAGACCCAAACCTTCTGTGCTGAATTACCTTCTGCTGTCTTTTGCTTTTAAAACATGCCACTCCAGCTGCTATGCTGATATGAAAAATACCTCCACCAGGATCTGAGTGCAGCCAAGAGAGAGCAGTCTCCCTGAACTTTCAGAGAACATTGGGGAAAGAAAAGGTCTTTTGAATTTATTCATTTCAAAAAGATATTAATTCAAATTTGTCCCAGAAAATAAAGGAAGCATGAGTCCGAGTGAAGAGGTAAAGATGACCCACTGAGAACAACCATTAACCTGTGGACCCAGCCTTGTCTCTGCCAGGAAGCAGGGCAGAAAATGAACCAGGTAGAGCAAGCACTACAGGCTGGGCGAGCCTACACTTTTACACCATTTAAAATAGAGGTGATATTAAACTTCCATAGATCAGTGTAAGTTTGCAACCATACCCAATGGAAAAAACATCCATTAAAAAAACAGAATGTAACAGAGTTCATATAATATCACAGACCTAAGCAAGGAACTTATTACAAGAGTTAGGTGCTATAGTATGCAGTGGCAGATGCTTATTGCATTATACTACCACAAGAAAAAGGATCAAAAGGAATGCTTTTGGAAGAAATTAGCTTTTTTTTTTTTTTTTTTTTAACCCTCTTATCACCAAAGCAAAGTCAGCAGCCAGTTTGACCCAGTCCAAGGGCAGTTGTAAGGTGGTGTCTCTATGCTCTTTATCCCAGGGTATCCTCAAACCCTACTAAGATGAACACAAGTTCTAATAGCACAGAGGACAAAAAAATTCAAGGTAGATCACATCAGAGTTTAAACAGTTTAGTGATAGTCCAGATCTTGGCCCCTCAATTTAGGAAGAACATTGAGGTGCTGGAGTGAGTCCAGAGAAGGGCAACAGAGCTGGCGGAGGGTCTGGAGCACAAATTTAATGAGAAGTGGCTGAGGAAGCTGGGGGTGTTTAGCCTGGAGAAAAGGAGGCTCAGGGGTCACTATCAGTCAACAATTCCCTGAAAGGAGGCTGTAGCCACGTGGAGGTCAGTCTCTTGTCCCAGACAGCCAGCAACAGGAAAAGAGGAAATAGTCCCAAGGGAACCAAGGGAAGTTTAAGTTGGACATCAGGAAGAATTTCTTTCAGAAAGAGTGATTAGACATTGGAATGAGCTGCCCAGGGAGGGGTTTAAGGAAAGACTGGATGTGACACTCAGCACTGTGGTCTGGTTCATAAAGGGGTGTTTGTCATGGATTGGATTCTATCTCAGAAGTCTTTTCCAACCTGATTGATCCCTTGAAGTGATAGATCCAGAATGAATCACATTTCCCTCCTTTCCTCTGTACACTTTCCCCTTTCTGTTCCCACCCCACATGTGCCCTCCTGCAGGGACAGCATGTGCTGCTAGGAGCCACTGCCTCCTCACACTTCTGAGCCACCATCCAGGGTAACGATGATAAACAAAACCAGTTGATAACAAATCCAGCAGCACAGCATCAGACATAATCTAAATGAGCTCTTCATGAGGTGTGTATACCCTGTGTGTTTACAATACTTCACCAAGGAGAAAAATAAAACATAGTCAGGGTCCCCCAGCTCAGAGGAAGCCCTGAAGGTGTGCCTTTGGCAGTATTACATGAAGCAAAAGAACCCCAGACTGTTATTCTTACCCATGTCACTGATTCTGCCTACTCTAGCTGCTTTGTTTTGGACAGAAGAGGGAACTATAAATTAGGAAAGAAGTAGAGTCTTATTTCTTTAATTAACTGGCAGCACATTCCTTGAACTGATGATGTTTTCTAAAAACCAAACACTTAAATTGTAGATAAATCACAAAATTAAAAGAGTTACTTGCCTCATTTTTCTTCCCCCAGAAAGTAAAAACAAAATCTGACAGCTACTGGGTCAGTTTCAAGCCAATTGCTACAATTAACAGGGTTTTTACTCTTTCTTGAAATATACTAAAGCAGATTCTAATGTGAATGAAGCCTAAAACAGAAGGACAAATAAAAAAGGGCAGGTTGTCTCATTCATCAGATTCATACATTAAAGTTAGAGGGGAAGAAACCTCCCAACACAAAAAAGACCCCCTAAATAACAGAAGTCCCCACCACTGTTGTTTCTGTCCCATCTTGGATCCACAACTATGGACAAAATTGCTTACACATGGGGAACAGCAAGTGTGATGCATCCACTAGTCATTTCAGGGAAAACAATAAACAGATGTAAGAAAAAAGTGTTGCAAATAAGGGAAATAAAAGTTCTCTATGACAAGTTTTTAAAAATCCCATGACTGAAGAATCCTTAAAAAAATTAGAACTAGACAAGTATTAAAAAGAATATGTTGAATATTATTAAAGTATATTTGAACGACAAAATTATTATACCCCAGAAGCAAGAGTATCTTCTAGCTACATACAAAAATAGATACACACACATATCCTAATTTGTATTTAATTTACATTCATTCTGAACAGCAGTGAGAACAGAATGAAGGATGTGTTGTCTGCAGACTGAATAAAAAACCCCAGCAATTTAATTTTGAAGTGCACGGCGAGGAAACAAAACAAACCCACGTAGCAAATGAAACCAACAGGCAGGAATCTCTCAAGCACGGTGGATAATGCTCCATTTGTTCCATTCCATATCCAGAAAAAACACAGATCAAAGAATATTCCAGACTGCTGATTTTTATCTTCCTGGCAACTGGAACCATTTGAGCCATTTGGCAAAAGTAGATGATGAAAGTTATAACACTTTCCTGAAACTGCCAAATGCCACAAGAAAAGCTTTGGGCATCTGCCACTAATCTGAAACACTCTGGTAGAAGCTGCTAACTCCATCAGTCCACTTAAGAGGATTTCTAAATGCTCAAAATGTTTATAACTGAAAGAGGAAAAATGGGCTGATTACTTCCAAGCCAAGCTCAATGTCACAAGTCACAATCAGCAAGAAATTGGTGACTGCTCCATCTGTCTGAGAGAAAACCATGAAGAAAAACCCGGAATCCACAACAAAAATTCTGCCACAAAAAAACGCCATGAGCAAAAGCATCTATAGAGTCTGGGTGGAAAGGAACTATGATGAACCTTCCATCCCAGACAGTAAGCTCTGAGCTGTGGTGGTTAAAATGAACCAAGGGCCTCTGACAGAACAGTTCTGCAGTATTTGGAGGACACAGTCCCATGACAGTGGGTGTCACATCACCCTGAAGGCAGCTGTGGTCAGCAAAGAGGGTAACTTGGATCATCTACTATTTTATTCTCTAGCAATGGAAATGTCCAGGTAGGAATTGGCATTCTGCATGGAGACCATGGCTTATATTTGATGACATCCAAGAACTGGGAAAGGGGCACAAACACTGCAAAAGCAACCCCCAATGAGCTAATTGCTTCACAAGAAAAATCTATGGAATTGGAAGGTGTTGGAGAATCTCCAGACTAAAATCCAATTGGGCTGATAAATTATGTTCATCTTATTAAACACAGAGGCTGCATACACTGTAAGGGGCCCAAAAGGAGAAATACTGTTCTTCTGACAGGACAGTCTAGCTGGTCTATCATTTCCTTTTAGTTCCTCTTGCCCTGCAGTATTAACATGTCCCAGAGCACTTCATGCTACCTAAGCCTTCTAGGAATTCTCAGTCAATTACACCTAAATTTTAAAGCCTCCTACCCTGCCCTTGGCCAAATAAACTAACTATAGGGCTGTAAGGGACACAGTGGGCATTATCAATGCAAAAGCTACTCATGACTCAAGGGTGCTTAGCATGACAACATTTCTTTCTATCAAAGCAGTGCAATGGCAGAATAGACAATGACAAATATGATGATGCCACGATTTGACACCCCTGGGCTTCAGGACATCGCTTAAAATATGAGGTCTTCCAAACCATATTGTTTAAGTACAGTAAAAACTGCAAGCATAGGTTAAGAAAGGCCTGCTAACTAAACTGTTCTTTAAAGCTGCTCTGTGTTTAGAAAGCTGGAGTCAAGCACAATGAGATATAGTACAGGAGAATGACCAGGCTTTGCCACTGTGCCCTCAAAATTTCACCATGTTGTAGTCCAAGTGGAATGGAGGAATCAGGCAAATTGCTAAGGCAGGTGCAGAACCACACATCCCTTCTGACACCCCAAGATGTCTGTCATGCAGCCAAAGTCCCACACGATAAACAAGGCTGTAGCATCTGCCAAGACCATTTCTTCCTCTCCAGGTAAAAACCAAAACAGCAGCAGATCAGGTAAGATTGTGAGGAAGCTGGAGAAAAGAGAGGGGAGCAGTGAAAGGAGCAAGGAAAAACTTGTTGCTGATAAGAAAGAATTGCTTGCAATATAGGAATGTCTTCTTTCTACAGAGGAGCAAAATCAGAGGACAAAAACACCACTAAACTGACCTTTATATTTGTTTAACAAAACAAAAACCTAAACAAACAATCAGAGATGATTGAACTAACAGTGTTTTCAAATCCTGTTCTGGATGGATGTGAGAGAAAGGCTCATGAGCTCGGACTTCTGCCCAGAGTAATGGTGTATTCAGGGAAGCAAAAAAGCCATCAGCCTAGACCAGTCATGTACTCCAAATGTAAGAGTTTGTGTAGACATTAAAACTAAATTGTAAGCACAGACCTGGTTCAGGATCACATTGCTGGCTTCTTTTAAGTTGTATTGGACTGAGTACACAAAAAAAGGAGTTTGTTATTCTGCATTTTAAATTGCTGAATTAGAACAGAGATTACACTGTTTTATCTTGCTAAATTCTGCACATTCTTTCAAGATGCAAAACACGATGGGTGTGATTTTAAGGATGCTGGCAAATTGTGGATGCAAGACTAGAAATTGCTGAAAAGAGATTATAAGGGTGATGATGTATCAGTAGCAAAGATTAGAACAAGATTTTATTTGCCCAAGTTTTAAGTAGATAATGCTCTTGCACATCAGAATTTTACTTCAAACTAAAGGTCTGTATGGAAATTAGGAAAATGTGAATCTGGAGAGACTTCAAAGAGAGAACCTGATGACATCAGGGGTATTTACACTGACAGCAGCATCGTGGAATTCACAGTATTTTTAAATTAAGGACATGGCTCAATAATTGCCAGTGCTGTGCACTTACATATTCTAATTGAGATTTTACATTCTGACATAAACTACAAATCCCAAATACAGACAGCATGATCTTTTCTTTGGAACTTACTATCAAATACATCAATTATGGCAATTTAATTGGACATGCTTTTTTAAAAATTAAAAATAGCTGTTTGAAGGGTTCAAGTTTAGTACTGTCAATGGCAAATGATAAAACATGTCAAATTACTTGTGCTACCTTTAAGGAATGCAGTAATTTTCAAGAGCCAAATAGAACAAATCTAAGTGATTACTTAGCTTATCTACTAATATGCTGCATATAGCTGTCTGATGATTTACTCTCTCATTATTCCATTAATGGAATCAGCTAATAAAACATGAATGAAAAGCCCAAATATTTTGGAGAGTCACCAAAGTCCCATGGTGGCTTTTTCCCCCAAAATAAAGGCTTGACTCCTCACACAACAGTGACAGCAGACATGACAAACTGAGAGAAAGCAGCTTCTAATTGGTTTAACATGGCCAGCCTCAAACCTTCAGCATTTTAGCTCCTTCCTCCTGTCTTATTTTTAAGGTTTTCCATGCAAGTAACTTGGGGAACATAAAAAGAACAGCGGAGGTAGGGCACACTTGATACCACCCCACAAGATGAAGAGAGCTGCTTGCTGGAGCAATGCACTTGTTTAAACCCAGAGAGGTGGGGGAGAGAGGCCAGCAGTGAAGGATGTGTACCAATTACTGTTTCCACACAGAATCCCACAGAGAGCAATAGTGCAAGAATCCCATTCATTTTGCTGGGATTCATTTATTTCCGAATGTTAAAAGTTACTGCAGCACATAACGTAGGCACAGTAATATCATCACTAGGGTACACTGGCCATTGCAGTTTGGATCATTGTGAAAGAATTTTTTATTATCAAAAAATCCCCAAACCAAAAACAACAAAACCACCAAAAACTCAAAAAAACCCCCAAGCCTGAAAAGTGGGTGGAAGGACACCAGTATTTAAAGAGATGTGTTGTATAGTGCCTGCCACTGAAACCTTTGAAACAGGAAAATCAAATACTCTTTAAATTAAGATATGAATGCTGTTATAAAGTTTCAACATGGAATTAATGGGCTGGGGAAGGAAAACATTGTGACAAAGCACTGACACAGCAAAATACTGGAAAAAGTTAAAGCGCACAAGCAGATCTACTGAAATCAGAGGAGCAAGATTTGAAGGTATAAACATGCCCATGCTTAAATATTCTTCTCTTTATGTGTTAAGGCATCTCCTAACTGTCTTTACAAAAAAAATTGAATAAAGTTTCAGAGAACCCTTTTAAATTTCTTGTGAATTTAAAATCCTCTCCTACCTTAAACTAGGACCCAGAGAATTAAATCTAGAAAAAAAATCATCAAGATTTGTTCTAATTTTTAGATTTATATTTGGTGACTTGTGTTATGCCTTATTTCATAAAACACATAACTAAAGATCTTTCTGGCAAGCAATGGCCCAGAACTGGGCATGAAGTGGTCTTGAAAAGGTCACCCACACCAGTATTTCTCAATCTCTTTAAATCTAAAGCTCCCCTGAGCCTTTCTGAAAAAACCTGAATGGCTGTTCTGAGCAGTGTCACCATAATTCATCTCTGCCTCGCTCCAAATCTGGTCTAACTTCAAACATCTGTAAATTTTCCCCCAATTTGCATCTCTACAGCTTGCTGCTCGGTTTTTGTTCAGATAACATTTCTTGCCACTGCTTATTACATCCGATGGTCCACTGATTGAGATACACAGATTTAGTCCATCTTACTGCTTAATATATGACCAGCCATATCTGACAGGCAGCTGCTTTTACATTTCCCCAGTGGCAGAGATGCCACAATCTCTCCAGCCAAACTATCCTAGAGGTATAAATACCTCAGCTTGGCAAAGATTTTCCTAATACTAACTTAAACCTTACAGCTATACAAGCCCATTACATTTTGTCCTAATTACAATGATTTTATGATTATTTACTATAATCTCCATTCTCCTGAAAACTATGCTAAGGCATATGGAAAAGGAGGTGGTTGGTGACAGCCAACGTGGCTTCACCAGGGGTAAATCATGCCTGACAAACCTGGTGGCTTTTTATGGTGGGGCTCCAGCATTGGTGGACAGGGGCAGAGCAGACTTGTGCCAAGCATTTGACACTGTCACATGTGACACCATTGCCTCTAAACCGGAGAGACATGGATATGATGGATGGACTTCAGCAGGTTTCCCGTGAAACTGGAGGTATACAGATCAACACCAAGCAAGAGGAGGAGCAATAAACATTGGCAAGCAAAACGAAATGTTCATTTAGAACATCAATATTCAATAAGAATAAATGCCAAATTCTAAAAGTCTATATATCTATCTACTGCTTCTTTCCTAGCCACAAGGCCTGTCAGAGAAGAAAATTAGATTGTTTTGACATAATTTGGTCTCGAAAAATCTGTGTTGGCTGTTACAATTGGCATATACAATTTGAGATGTCAAAAGATTTATATCATTGGAAAGGTAGGGCAAATAATTGAAGCTCTGATGGGCCTAACAAGACTGTCATAGTAAAGAAATCACTCAAAGGAACTTCGTTCAGCAGAGCCGAACCATCAAAACTGCAGCTGATACTCAGCCAACTCGCTAAAAGAGAATTACTTCTACTCTCAATTTATGCACTCTGTATAGAGGAAAGCATGAACCAAATGTATGTAACACAATATAAATCTCAGAAGAAAAGAAATTCCCTTCCTTCTGACATTGCTCTTCCCATGTAGCAAACTTGGTGACTGGCAGTACATTTTAATCCAAATATGCGCACACACAAAATTACAGATACATCTTGCTCCCCCAGCGACTTTATAACATGTTGCTAGGTAACAGTGCATACAAGTCAGGTTTCAAGACCTTTAGTAAGTCACCATAAAATAACTGCATAGGCTTTTTGCATGAATAATGTACATTTGTATCCTTTCTCTGATGCCAACAGAGCAGACACTGAAAACATGACCGTCTGCCAAACTGTGAACAGCCTCCCATCAACTGCTACATGAAAAGCCACACACCAAATTGTTGCATGTTCTCTCAGCTTTCAGGCTTTCCCCCCATCCCCTGCACTCTGCTCTCATTCCTGCTACATGCAGCCATCACGAGCACCACCCTCCCCAGGCCAGCCCTGCTGATGTGCGGAGCCTCTTCGTGCACAGCAACCCGAATTTAAGATCGACACTGGAACAACAGCATGTGTGGGACAGCTGTTGGACAGTGTAAGACGGATTTCATATCGACTCTGAATTTGAAACTCAAGTAAAGAAATGTACAAGCAAATCCAAACAGACTCATCCTGCCCACTTTATGTCACTCAGAGTAATAACTTATATTGACAGATTATTGAATTTTTTTTTTCAGGGGGAGGTCCTGTGGCTTCTTCCAACCAACACAGCAAACCATTTGTGCCAGCCCAATTCACCTCCTGCTTGCCCTCAGCTGTTTTCTCTTTTCCTGGCTGGCTCCATAAAGCCTCAGTCTTGATTTCTTGTATTAACCCATTCTACTCAATTCCTCACTGAACTGTGGTCCCAGAGGTATAAAGATCTGAGAAGATGAGGAGAAAGGTTTTCCTAAACAAATGGCTGTGGTTTCATCAAGGCTGGGCATTAAGACAGAGCTAATTCCTCAGTTTATCTGACAATAAAATTTGCTCAAATACAACTTACGTTCCATTTAAAGGAGAAAGCTGACTAATTATTTTCTGTTGTAAAGATTATCTTCTATCTCCAAAGCCTAAAACTTCCCATAGGGACCAAGATCTCTTTGTGAAACAGAAGCTCCTTGAGTGACATTTTTCCTGACTTCACTCTCTTCAAAAATTCAAGACAAATTTTGAAAACATTTGGCATAGAACACCTCCCCAGCATATAAACTGTTCCAAAGTATTCAGTCAAATCAATAAAAGAGCATATAAAATATAACAGATCCACCCTAAACACATCCTACACTTCAGTTTCACACATGAATATCATTCTTACAGCAATAATCTGACAGTGAAAAAACAGTAAACATATGTTTGGCATTAGATATGGATTTAAATTAAAATAATAATAATTTTAAAAAGCTTACACATGAATCTCTAGGACTACTCTTCTTTTAAAAGTGTTAGCAACAAAACCCAAATGCAGTAACACTCACACTTCACACGCACTTACGACATAGGCCTCAAATACTACTTGGAAAGGAAGGCAACCAATACTTTATCGATTCTTTTTAACAGGTGGGTGAAGGCAGAGAACTTAAGAACTGAATTTTTGAACATGCTGGGCACGTGGGTGACCCTCAGTGATTTCAAACTAGAATTACAGGTACTCAGCATGCCTGGAAAATGCACCACAAGAGATTTGCCAAGGTAAATACTAATGAACGTGAAAGCCTGGATAAACAGCTCTCACTCCTAATCCCAGCAATTAAACAGCAAAACCCCTCTCTCCTCTCACTGTTTCCCCTCTGCCCTCCACTATACACCTCTGCTATCAAAAGAAACAAAAAATTGTATGTTAAGAACCTACAATGTTTTGCTCCTAGCAATTCCTTGCCTTAGCAAAACCAAGACGAAGTGTCTCCTAGCCCATAAAGGAGCAGCCAATGCTGCTGCTCAATTACCTGACAGCTTCATTAGAAAATCTGATGCCATCTTGACAGAGATGTCTTGGCTGAATAGTGCTGATGCTGTATTGGCTACGAAGTCAGAGGAGTCTTTCAGCTTTGTGTTGTTTGGGGCTCTGTCAACAGTGCTAAGAGCAAAAGGTGCAGCTGAGGCGCCAGTGTCATCTTTGGGCTCTTCTTTCACCAGCAAAGGTGGAACCCCCCCACCAGGCTGCCCAGCCACATCAGGTGTTTTGGATACAGATGCTGATCCTGTGAGGTCAGGGCCTGCTCCTTCCCTCTGTGGTCCCGGGCAGGAGTCACTGTTTAGCTGTGGTGACCCCTTCACCTCAGTTTCTGGCATTTCCTCCTTCACTTTAGACTCTGTCCTGAGGAAATGTTGATGGCAGCGCATGTGGAGTTTCAGGCTGAAGTGGCGGGAGGAGGTAAAAGGGCATAACTGGCATTGGAAGGTCTCACCCCTGTCTTGGTGCTGATGAACCTGGTTCAAGAGGTGAAAGATAAAAGCACGTATTAAGCCAAGCAGATTAATGGAATCGCAAAAATCTCAACTCTGCGTTTCTCACACTGTTTGAAAAAAAGAAAAAAAAATCAAAAAGAAAATATTAACTAATGAGTGAACTCTTCATTCTGAGCACTTGGAAAGTGGTCAGACCCCAAGAACAGTAGGATTCTTTCACACAAGTCAAAGAACGTAAACATCAGACTCAAGCGAAAACAAAACAAAAAAATCAGAAACATCTGTTTCTGACCCTTGGAAATGATGAAATCTTCTTTGGATCAAACAGGCCTTACAATCAGATCCTGATGATCTGTCAATGTATAAAGACTTCCAAGCTATAGCTTTCTTGATTAAAAAACAAACATCACTCTGTGCAACCTAACTAATAAAAATTGTTCCAAGCAACCCAGCAAAAATAAAAAAACCAACCAGCACAGCAATGTCCATCATTGATTTATGTATCATTAGAGTAAAAACATAGCACCTGGCAATACCAAGGACCTATTGAAACAGTTTGCTGGAAATTAATTCTACCAGGAAATAAACAGCTCTTTTATGATACAATAGAAACATGAGAGATGGTGTCTGCCATTTATTCCAGTTTATCAGTCAATTAAGGCTCACAGTTAATCTTACTGTCCTCATATTTTGACTGCAGGCTCTTTGTCATAGAGCCTGCATGCTCCAGTATGAATACAATGCCTGCTATCCTCAGGCTTGATCCTGATTACCTTCTAGAGGGAACTCCATCCATCCCTGTGTAATGGCTCACGTATTATATGAGCAGACACACTCATTAAACTATATAAGCTACATACATATAATTACACAATTTCTTGCTTCATACAGTACTCATTAAAGAGAAGGAACAACTGAGCCCAGCATAACAGCGGCAGGGCTGTTGAAAAATCTTTTCGCTATGGCTTCACAAATAAATTTTAAATTCTGACAGCAGCACTCCAGGCTACTCCCTGCAAAAAGGCTGGCAGATACATATATTTGTTCCTTACTAATGGATGAACATGTGATCAGGGCACACTGGCACCAGCTGAGCTCCACACATTCGCTTTCACTTGTGACTCAAGTTGGTTGGAAACATTTCAGTGAGACAGATTTTTGTTGGAAAATGGCAATTTGTTGAATGCAAAATATTTCACCTGAAACATGGAGAGGTTTGATGAACTCTTGGCAAACAAGGTGTGATTCCCCTACCCTACCGAGTGGCACTCTTCCTTCCCCCTGCTCCCTGGGCTTGGCTCAGAAGCAGCCAGCTGTGCCAGGGATTGAAGGCTTGCAGCTTGGGAGTCCAAAAGCCCTGAGGGCTGCAGATCTACACGAGGTAGCTTGGAAAACCTAGCTTTAGCTAAGGCTTTCAGCACTTTCTGCTCTCTTGCAGAGCTGAGATCTAGATCCCAAGAGTCCTGGTGCAGACACTGCAGAGCTGTGGAGTAACAGCAGCATTTCCCAAACAAGGCTCTGTCAGAATTCAGGCTGGAGTTTCACATAGTTGTAGGCTTGGCCTGATTAATTTCCCAATATTGTAATAGGAACTCAGTCATAAGCTCAGATCCAGGATTTTCATCTCTACACAAGCCCTCAACTCAGGTCTGCTAAAACGTGAAGCTGAGGGATGTCCTTCTTTTTGTACTTTTTGCATTCAGTGAAGACACATTTCACCAGTGCTGTGTAACTCTTCATTCAGTGGTTCTTTGGTGGCTCTGGAGGTGCTAGACAGATAGCAAGAGAGAATTTCTCTTGGCCAGAATGACATTCTCAATACTGTCTAAGCATGACATTTACAGACAAAGCAATTCTGCAATCTTATAATTGCACCTGACAATGACATTAAAAAAAAAAAAAAAAGTTAATGCTAACCTAACACAGATTTAAGGCAACCTTGCAGAAGACTAGCAGCACAATAAATTCTAAATATGAGCGGGTTACAATGAAAATGCCATCCAGATTGCTTGTCTACACTACTGGAAGCAGGATGGTCTGTGAGTACAGCAGTGTGCAAGCACTCTTCACAGAGAACACCAAGATGTACTCAGGGCAGCAAGCACCCTCACCATGGCAACTTTATCTCTTACACCCACAGATTCTGTGTGCCAGAGTTTCTCTCCAGGATCCCCTTCAATCAGCATTTCCCTGCCTGTGTGTTTAAGCACATCTTCCTTATCACAACCATCAATACGATGCCTTCAGAAGGCTGTCACAGCTGCAGGCAGGTGACAGAGCCTGTGTGGGAGCCCACCTTCTCTCCTCAGGAGTATGGCGTGCCACCCCTGCAATATCTTTTGAGAATGGATGAAAATAGGAGCCACTGATTCATTTGATTTGAATTATTTTTCTCCTGCCCAAAGACAGTAACTTCATCACCAATGGATTTCTCATAAAATAAGGAACGTTTCTAACTCAGAGCCAAGGAATGACAGAGTTCAAACCCAAATATTTTGAGTATTGAAAGAAAAAAATTTAGACCTAGAAAAAGAAAAAATGAAAAAAACCATTAAGCCAAAGATTTAGCCCCTCAATGTCCAGAATCCATTCCCACCAGAAGATTTTAACTTTTATTTTATTTTCAAAAAAGCTAAAATCCCTCTAAAGGAAAAAATCCTATCCCTTATTTTCTCATTTGACAGCAGCTAAAAGAGCCAAAAACTGCCATTCCTAGCCATTTGGGGGTAAAAGTCAAGGCAGCAACTACTTGCTGCAGAATGAAAAACAAGAAACCCCGTAGAGCTACACAGAAAGCCACAGGGGAGATTTAGGCCACGCAATATTACAGTCCAAAAAGCTGCCTGCACCCTCCAAGAGGCAGAGAATGGCCCTTACACTGTGCTAATTCTACCCAAACCATCAGATGTCTTCTTTAGGCTCCAACAGGCTCTTCCTCCAAGAACCACAGGCAGGAGGAGACAAGAGTGCAGCTGGCAGGTTTTCCCCAAAGTGCCAGTCTGAGTCCAGCTGCCAGATTTGGATCTCTCTGAATTACACTGCAACAAACCACAGTGCACAACCTGCTCATACACAATGCTTCTTTCAAAATCCCATAAAACTACTGTTTGACTTATGCCAGAACCACTTAAGGGCTTCTGGCTTCAGAGTTTATTTCCTTTAACCAAGGATGTTCTCCTTGACTGGGCAAAGGACTTGTATCATCTTTATTCTAACCCTACAGCCTGCCCAGCCTCAAATGATATTTTGTGGTTCTGCAGTTTTTTCAGTATGTGCTTGCTATGACACATGCAGTAATTTTCAATAGAATTATAGTGTCCTTACAAACTTTAGGCCTTGTTTGAGGACTTGGGCACAAGTTACGTATTGGTCAAAATTTTTATTTCTCTCAGTTTCTCTTGCTGCCTCCTCATTCTCACATTACAAGAAAGGAAAAAAGAGGCCATTCAGTTCATCTTCTCTATTAGGCACTATTCTGATCACACCTCTCTCACCCTCCTGGCAGTCCCATTCTTTTCAGCTTCTTTCTTCAAAGGCAGTCCTTTCTTGCCATCCCACTAATAATTTTCACTTCCAGCTTTTGAAATCCCTGGTATTTCTCATATGTCTTTTCTGATGCAGTGACCAGAAGTGGCAGCATACCATATGCTAATAGTAACATTGTTACATTTTCAGCGTTATTTCTGTTTTATTCTCCAGACACTCAAATATCTAATGTGCTTTTTAACCACTGCTGTGCATGCCAAGAAAAGGTTTTCATTGAACTGTCTACAACAATATCCAGATATTTCTCCTGAGCAGTTACAGTTCATTATATCCGACAGCCAGGTGCATTATTAGACTCTGGTTTCCAAGGTACAGTACCTTCTATTTGTCAACAATAACTTCATTTGCCCCCTTGTTTATCAGGCAGCCAGCCTCCTTTTGTTCCCTTTCAAGCTTTGCCTTTTTTAATCTCAATTCGTGCACATAAGGTTGTACCATCTATAACTCTCTTACCCACTGTCATCACTCTGTGTAGATCACATTCGCTAAAATATGCACAATTCCACTTTTAGTAATGGAACACCCCTCTGTTAGCCTTTTGTCATGCTTAAAATTGCTAATTCCTTCCTACCCTTTGTTTTACTGTCTCTTGGTGAATTTCTAATTTGCCATAGTACATCACATTGCTTAATTTATTTGGCAGCTTCTCTGTGAGAAGCTTTGCCAAAGGCTTTTTTTATAGACCAAATAAATTTCAACTGATTTTAAAGTCTGTGATTTTCCTGACATGCTCAAAACATCTTAGTGGAGGAACACATGATTTTCTTTTACAGAAACCACATGTCCCTATCCTATCACATCATTTGTATCAATGTGCTGGTTTTTTCTCATGGTTTTTTTTTTTGTTTGTTTTGTTTTGTATGGTTTTGGGGTTTTTTTGTGGGCATTGTAATTTTTCTAGTATCATAAGCTAATTCTTAAGTCATCTTTTCATACTTAAAAGCAGCATTCCTGCTGATTTACCAGCCATAGAGATGTGCCACAGTTACAAATACATGTGATCCCACCCAACAGGGTAAAACAGGAGTAGGGGTGAGGAAAAGAGTGACACAGGCCCATCCTACAATTTTGTGGTATTGCTGAGGTTGATCTTTTCTCCTCCCCTTCCCTACAGCTGGGTAATGCTTTGCCCAGACTCTCCTTTCTGGTTATGAGACACAGGCATTCACGTTTCTTTTGTGGGATTATTTTAAAAATTGAGTACATTTTCCATTTTAAACATCTATCATGTGCCCTCTGCTTTTTCATTTCATGCTCTTTTCCAACAAATTCTCTCATTTTTAAAATACTGCAGTTTCAAAAGTTGAGTGCTGTGGTGCTAGTTTTCATCTGATCCTTCCCCTCAAAACATATGTTATTTATATAGTATTTAATTTTTTAAGTATTTCCTTGCTTTGCTTGAAAACAAGGGGGGGAAAAAGGCCTCTCTGCAGTGCTGGACTGGATTAGGTGTTAAAAAATTATTTTTTGAAAAGATCTAAGATTCTGTCTTATCCTTGTCCCATATGCAAAAAGTGAGATAAAAAGAGAGATACTTGAAATCATTTGTGGTACCTGTCTGAGACTCTGGGCACAGATTTTATGTGTTGAAAAGCCGTGCAAGTTTGCACTAGCTTCCCTCAGATGATGGGGAAGTCATAGAATCACAGGTGCCCCCCAGTGTTCTTAAAGTTTGACTTAAAAATAAACAAAACCCCCTCTTGTAAAACACAGTCAACCTCCCTCTCCCAACAAGCTGAAGATGCTTTGTAAAGAACTGGCCCCATGCTTCACCAAAATGGATTAGGAAAGCTTATTCAGTTGTCTGACACTAGCTGAGGAAGAAAGAGAGAAAAGCAAATCACCAAGGGGCACTGAGCACCTGGCCCCATTCCTCAGGACCTTTCCTGATTCCCACTATCATATAATTAATAGGCTCCCTAACTGCAAGGCTGATTATAACCCTCTTTGTATTAGACAAGAAGATTAATCTGGATATCACTGACATGGTTGCTCTTCATAAGCAGGAAAATCCTGTGGTTGAGCATCACATGACCTGCCTACCACTGCATTGAACCTTGCTGTTAAGCTTCATCTTCCCATTTTCTATCAAACCCTCATGTTTCAACACATGATCACCATGCCAAACTTCTTTTCCACTGCTACAACAGATAGCTCATCCATTTTTGTCTCATGCCTATATAGCAGTACAAGGAACATTTACAGATATTGTTTTTGGCCATATGCTCCTCTTCCTCACTCCCCTGTCCAAGTGCTCAGCTAATATCCTGTTGCTTTCTTGGAACATATCTGTATGATCTCACAGCCTATCTGTCCACCAATTGCTGGGGAGGATATGTGCATGATCCAAAGGCACCAATTGGCCAAAGTCTGACTGATGCTTGTGGTACTGCTCTGACCAAAAAGTAATCCCTATCAGGAAAAACAGAAAAGCCTGACTACTTCTTGCTGAACTACACCACAACTTTCCATTGCTTTCTGCAGAAGTACATAGGGCACTGTCTCAAGAAGAAAACATATTCCAACTGAACATATATTTTGATAAACAGAGAGAAGGACTCAAGCATAATACTTGCTGCCTGCTTGGACAAGACACCTCTCTCAGTTACCCATTCATTTTGTCCAGCTCCATTTTTCAGTTCAGTACTCTTAACATCCCTGAAAATCATGCCATGATACCAGAATCAGCTGCTGAGATCTCCCCCCCAGATTCCTGGGAATAAAAGCCCAGACCTGTGGTAATGGATGCACTACAATTTGCCTAAAAAAAACCCCAAAAAAACAAAACCAAAACAACAACAACAAAAACAAACACCAAAGCAAAACAAAAAAAACCCAAAACAAAAAAAACCCCAACCAAACAAAAAAAACCCCAAACAAACAAACAAAAAAAATCCCAAAACAAAAAACAAACCAAACCCAAAAAACCCAAAAACAAAACCAAAAAAACCTTAATAAAATTCTTTACTGCATCTATTTTAGGATTTTTCTAAGGTGCCTATCACTGTGGAATCTAAACACAATATAACAATAATAGTTAACACTCTGTGCCTTAAAAGGCAGGTTACTCAGCCCCCTTGTTTGTTGTGTGGAAACTTTCCTTCTGTTTCCCTTCCTGCGCCTTTCACTTCCTCGCCTCCAGTTGTGAGCTGGCCCTGGCAAAGTGCCCTTAGTGGAAGAAAGCTTCATCCATGTGGTGGGTAGCACATGCAGATCTAAATATGGGTCAGGGCAGGAAATCATTCCAGCTCTCTATTAAGATTTTGTCCACAGCAGGGGATGGGACACCAAAAATGTTGGCAATGTTATGTTCTAGGTAAATCACTTAGACATGGTGTAATTATAATACAAAAAAATATATATTATATAGTTATTGGTCATCAGCCTAAAGACACAGTAAGGAAGGCCTAAATGGACACACACAGACCACTCATGGAAATTAAATCTCCAAATAACCAGTTTCAATAGAGAATGCCTACAAGAACGTAGGAAAAAAATAAGGCGGTTCAAGCTCATGGTTATGTTGTCTAGAAGGACGCAAAGACAAAATAATCAGATTTTGAGGACTGCAGCTGAACAAAACACATTTTGCCTGTTATCCTTATCAATAGAACAAAAAAATTGGAAAGCCAAAGAGCAGCATAAGGGAAAAAAGCTTGGTTTGTTATCCTGGAATAAAAATTGGCTTGTAATGAACAACAAACACCAGCCCAGTACCTTAGTTCTGAGTGGCCTTTTTGGTTTTGAAAAATGTGTCTTCACCTGTAGCCACAGCTGACACATGGGGAGAAATGGGTGGAGAGGCAGAAGCAGTTCTACCTTCATGGGCTGCCTGCCAGAATGGAGATAAGGCCAGGTAGCTCCCAAAGGATACTAAGACAATAAGAAAACCAACACACCCAACTGGCATAACCAGAACATTGCATCCTAAGTAGCTCCCAGCTGTACTGTGTCATTTCTGGTATGTATTCAGTCCATTTTGAATGCTGTTGGCTTATATCTGTGTCAGTTTTTATATTATCATATATATATAGATTTAAAGGCAGAACTGCTTATAATGAGAAAAGAAATCTGGTATTTTTTTTATTTTTAACCTTATCAATTTACACTTCCACCAAAAGGAATTCAAATTATGTTTGACACTTCTGGACACAAGAGTAACATGCCCCTTCCTCATTCACGTGCTTCAGTTTTGACATGATAGAAAATGATCCTATTAATGGCTCAGCCAGTTGAGAAAAGTGTATGAAACTTTGAAACTAAGGTAAAATATTATCTTTCAGATTGTTGTGCTTGTGATTCTTTATATGTATCTGTAAATCCAAACCACCTGGTTTTGTCAGACATTTGCTTTCACCTCAAATAAGTCAGTTTTGCCAGCAAAGATGCCCAAGTCCATCACGACTTTTGTGACTGGACTGCAGTGCTGGAGGAGACTTCAGATCTGGCCTCCACGGTAAGGCTGAAGGTGGCTGTAATCTACATTGACTCAAGCAGGCCTCACTCCAACCTCAGGGATCTCTAACTGAGCATTACTCAGTCATAGTCACAATATTACCAAATAATTAACACTACAATCATGCTACATGATTGTACAAGGAGGTATGTTTTAAGCAGATGCAGGCTCAGTTAATGAAATGAAAGCATTAATGTTGGGAGGGGAGCAGAAAAGAGCACAAGGGCCTCACTTGGAGAACACACAGAGACAGTGAAAAAGTCCCTGATTTTGTCCAACATCCTACCTGTGACTATCTGCAGAAATCACCATGCCAAAAAGGAAAGGATTGACCCTCAACCTTCAAACATTTTTTGCCCGTAAGGCAAAAAAGTGCAGAGAACAATTATCACTGCAGGGAACAACAGGGATGTCCTTTACAAAGCAGGGGACAACAACAGGTCTTTGCCAGGGAGTTGTAAGCTTCTAGGTGATGCACACTTCTGTGCAGGTTGTCAACAGCTGAAAATAAACAAAAAACCTCACACTTTCTTTCCATGCTGTGTTCCCATCCTATCTATTCATCCTCTGCTTAGGTTGGCCATCTGTGCCCTCTAGTCAACATGGAACAGTAAGTCCTGAAAGACAGTCATAAACACTGAGCTTACTTGATAAGGATTAGCATGATACACTGAGGGTGCCTGGAAACAGTGCACTGATCTACAGTAGAAGTGTTAAGGAATGAGCCTTCAGAATATGGGGGGATGATTTAAGACCTAGCAACAACCTAAAGCATAGCAAGATCTGATGTTGTGACCAGAGGAACCTGAATAATTTACACAGAAGGGAACAGTTTCTTGAGTGTAAGGAAGGCCATACTCTTGTCCAGTAAGGTCAGATTCTGCAATAGCATACATGAAACCTGAACAGGCATCTCTGTCCCCCTTCAGACCAGTCTGATACCCTATTACACACATTCATCTAAATCAGACAAAATGGTAACTATAATAAAACATTTCACTATTATTATAAAACTTAACAGCATTAACAAGGGAAATGTTTTCACTTCAGCCTATTAATCAAAGGGCTAAGAGGACAGGTACCATTTTAACTTCCTCAAGAGTATTCTACAGCTTGCAAGACTCAGCACTTTGTGCTGCAACCACAACAGTACTTCAGCTAAGCAGATAGTTTCTTCACATCTTTATATTTTATTGTATCAACACAGATGTGGCTTCCTTCAGAAGGTCATCTTCAGCTTAAGCCCAAAACTTAGGCTGAGTTAAAAACACACTTTAAACTTGAAAACAAAATATTACAGTATAATCTGTCATTCATTTTGGTTTGGATGATTCACTGCTGAAATGCCCACAGTTAAATGCTACAGCAAGAAAAATGTTAAAACTGCAGGCCTGTCTGTAGAAAGCAATGGAGACATGCTTGCTAGAGCTGGCCAAGTTGGTTTGCCCACTTAGAGTGAGGCACTGGCATGCAGGGTTATTAGCTGGCATCCTGGGAATAACACTGACAGGATTGTGTAGTGTCACATCCCAACCAACATCCCTGCTTCTGGTGGTTCCAGGTCTGGAACTGCATCAGTCACAGAAAGCTTTTGCTGCACCCAATTGACATAACCCAAGGCAGTTTCCACACTGCATAAAATAGCAATGCAAGAAATGGAATAAAAGTGATTTCTTTCTTTTTATGGCCTCTTTACTTAAGTATAGGCATCATTTGTAGTACAACTAGGGAAATTTTCTTCTTGCAAATGCAAATGAAATAGCTTTGTTATACTACCAGTTTTTTGACTGATGATTTGAGTATTTGGATTGTCAGCAAAGATTTCCCTTACCTTCATGTGTGACTTGAGATTGTCCTTGCGTGCACAGCGGAAAGGACAGAGTGGGCACTGATGGCTCTTCAAACCTGTGTGAATCACCATGTGCCGTTTCCAGTAGCTCTTCCTCTTGATAACCAAACCACAGATGGGACACTGGAAAGGTTTTCCCCCCTCTTCTTCTGAGGCTTAGCAGGAAGAAAAAGAGAGGATCCTTTACAGCCACTTGTCAAATACTTTCCCCTCGTAAACATACTCAAGATATTTCTCAGTGCTAGAATTTCATCTGTAAAGAGACATCAGTTAAACAACAACAGGTACCAGAAGTTTCCATTCCCCCCACATATACCTTTTCACTTGGATCTAGTTATTAACTCACTGAGAAAGGTCACCATAATTTATAAAGGTTAATGCCCCAACTTCCTTTCACTAATCAGTAGAGGATGCTACTCTCTCTCACCTGGGTCCTAATGTTCCTTATAATGTAACTGCACTGAGATGAATGCCTCTCATAATCATCACTTTTCAGCTTCATTTCCTATCAAAGGCTGGTTATAGCAGAGTATGGAAACTATGCATAACTCTTAAAAAAATGATCCATTTCCACTTCTGATGGTTAGACAGCAGGGAAGCAGCATATAAAGCACAGAAGAATCCACAACTTAACTGAAAAGCATGCTGGTATTACATGGCAGATATATTTAACACCAGAATTGAAAGCCTTTGGAAGTTCTGCTGCTGAAATTGTTTAGTTATGGCTCAAGAAGATACTGCTGCAGCATCAGCCATCAAAGGTCTTCAGGTCATAGGTTTCCTTCTGCTCCGCTAATTGCCAGGGCTTTAAATCTACTGCCTTCCTAAATATCTGCACTCTGCTTTGCTGCCCAATTCACCTAAAAAAGGGATTTGGTGGCATTGATCAGGAAAATATGGTTAGACTTCCAAGTGCAGAACCACCACAAGGTTGAAGCAGAGAGACGTTCCTTGCTGCTGACTTCGCACAACTAAATTCTGCATCCATCCAACCTCTCACAACAATTTCCCCTCATTATTATAAAGAAAGGCCTACTATTACGGTAGAACTGGATGTCCTTTTCCTCACTGTAAAAGACAAGACTGTTTCCAAATATCCAGAGCTCAGCAATGTGCATCTTGCTATTCAAAAATTCTCTCAGACTATTTAATCTCTTTACTATCACTGATAAGAATATAGCAAATATCAAATTCCCTTGACAAGGAACTAAGCAATAAAACCTCCAGAAAGATCTGTCACGTCCCAAAATACAATTCCTGCTATTAAGCAGGAAACAAAACCACTGTAATTCAACTGATTAGGCAGTCATTATGTAAGTACAGAAAGGGACACGATGTCAAAGCATGCACTACTGCAAGTTCAGAAATTCTCCTTGTAAAATATTCTACCACACTTAAAATATCAAATTGTTCCCCTCTCTGCATCTCTAAAGAGTAGGCCAAAACCAAAGTCATAACTGCTTGTGTTTGTTTTAAAATATTCTTTACTTTTTTTCTTCACAAAAGTCAAGAGAGAGACAAACCACAGAAAAAAATACACTGGTAGCTTTTTTATCTATCATGTCTTTTCCTTCTATCACATCTTTTCTTCAGCCTCTGGTTATCACCCAGAAGAGAAATGTGTAACAAGATATTACCTGGTTTTGACTCCTTTAAAAAAATAAATCTGCAATCAAGATGAATCAACTGTGATTTAGCACATTACAAAGTATGCAAACAAATGGGATGAATGCCTATTTTATATCACTATGTTACTCCAGTGAGGAGAGAATCAGCCAGTGCTTCCCAAAGAAGTTTTGGGTACAAAATTATAAGCATCACAGGCATTAAGTTACACCAAATAAGTATTCAGTCAGTAAAAGAAAGGTCTGTCACCCACACTCTTTCAAAACAATCAGAACTTAACACATATTCCAGGCTTCTTTTTCAACTTCATCCCAAAAGCGTGAGCAGTTTATAAAATTGGCAATATTAACAGATTGATAGAAAAGTTAGTCTTCTCTATACCAATTTACTATAATAAAAATGCAAGCAATGATTAGGTTGACCAAACCTGACATGCCATTTCAGAGGTAACTACACTCTGATAAGCCATGGCTCCAGCTTCTTGCCTGAAATAATCCTGAGCAAATAGCTCAGCGTGGTGGACAAAAGAGCAGCAGGCATACTCTTGTTATTAACTTACTCCTCTTTAAATAGCCTCCATCTTTGCTGCTTCTTACTTACATCTAATTAATCTCACTGAGTATTGATCTCATAACCAAAGCTACAAGTTGCTGGTGGGGAAGTGAATCAGATGTGTAACAGCAAAGCAAACTCATCAGTGCATTAAAAGTTCAAAGTATGAAAGCAGGGAAAAAGACCTCTCAAGCTATACCTACTGGGAAAAGATACTTCTCTCTGGGAACAAAACAAAAAAAGTCTCAAGGAACAACCAGACGGACACAAAAAGATAAACATTATATAATTATATACTTTAAAAAAAATCTTTTAGTGCCTTAAGGTTCTCTGAGCAAAAGGAATCAGGAATGTGTAACATTTATTTACATGGCAAATGTACATATTCAGCTTTTAGCTTCTGTTACTCCAAGAAGGACTTCATCTAAACTAATGACAACCTTAGGCCAGGCCCATGCCAAGAATAGTTTGCCACTTTAATTGCTTTGGCAAAACACAGCAGTTAAGCATTTATAGAACACATGTGTAACACAGAGCAAAAACTGGTGCTGGGTGTAACTCAGTGCATCCCTCTCCCTCCTCTTCCAAGGGAGGGATGAGCATTGCTGTCCATCCAATAGCTACCCTATGAGTGTTGACCAAGAGCTGCACAGGGACAGACCTCAGGATAAGCCTAAACAAAGAGGTTAGGCCAGAAAAGCAGCAGGGCAATTACACAACATCCCTGTCAGACTTCGTATGTATACGCTGGCTTGCTACACCTGTGCAGCCAGGATAGAATTCCTGATAAAACTCAGCCTGATAAAGCTGGAATATACTAAACCACTTTGTGCCTCTTGTGAAGACACCTGCCATGCTTCCTTTTCCTCTGCAGCAGAACACTGATGACACCTAAAGCCATACGTTCCACCAGAAATTTGAATCTGTGATGTGAACTTTTTATAGAAAGAGATGAAAGAAATTATTTTTCCTTATTTTGAAGATGAATCATTTAAATTCCCCTGCATGGCTTGCCAGTTCTTTAAAGCTTTTGTTACCCAGACAGTTTCTTCTTCTTCCCTATAACCCTGATTCCTTGACTGTCAACAGCTGGAACTGATGGAGGAAAGTCAGATGTGTAAAATGGTTTTTGTTGAGCAAATTAGACAAATGCAGTTTAGTTGGGTTTTTTCTTTTGTTAACAACAAAGGATTGTAAAAAAATTTTAATGAAAAGTGGCAACGCAATAATATACTCTGGTAAATTAGGACAGGGTAGTAAGCGATTACACAAAAGTCCATTTGTGACAGAGACAGCGGGAGGGAGAATTTTCCCTTGTCCAATATTTCAAAAGCACTAGTTTTGTACATGCTCACTGATACTGTGAGCTCCCTCACAGGGATTCTTTGATCTTCTCCATTAAATATTTTTGTGGACACATTCTAAACTTGGTAAGGGAGGAAAATACTATTGTATGGAACAAAAGGGGGAAAAAAAGTATCGAACTGTACACTCATACCTTTAAAAAAGGGAAACATTTATGACAGCTTAGTCTCAAAGTGGTACTTCAAAAAGCTTTTCTATTGTTCACCTAAAGTATATATTTCTTATTTTCATGAGACATGGAATCAAACCAAATCCAGACCCACTGAAGAGATGTTATGTAAGTCTATAGCAAAACAAATACATTCTACTTAGTGGTTCAGATTGTATCCATACCTGTACTAGTGGGTTTGGATGCTCTTCCCTTCGGGACTGGTAGTAACAGTAATTCCAAAGATTGTGGTGGAGTTGCTTTCTCTTGTTTCATCTCTGAAAGCTGCAGGGGATCCTCAGGAACCAGTGATTTCTTCTTCTCAGCTAGGAGGGTGCCTGCAGCCCTTGCAGCAACTTCCTTGAGAAGGGCAGCTGAAGAGGTCATGGAAGCCAGGGAAAGGAAAGAGCTGGCTGGAGGCGGGTGCTCCTGCCCAGGAGTCATGCTTCTTTCACTCACTTTCTTAGATAAAGCTGCTAACGTGGAGCTGGCTGACTGAGAGCTAAAAGGCGAGGAAAAGGATTCGAATCTTATCGTGTCCTCAGTCCTGGAAAAAGATTTGTCCTGCAGAACAGCATTGGCTGCGGCTTTCAGCTTCAGGATGGCTGAATCAGGGGACAAACCGCAGGTGGTGGTTGAGTTTGGCAACCACTTACCTTGATTCCATATAAAGTGACTGCCTGCATTGTATTGGTCACTTTGTTCCTGTTTCTCAGCAAGCTTTCTGGCAAGCACACTTAGCTGCTGGGCATGGTGAGCAGGTGGAGAGAAGGAGATGTTTGAGCCAAGATTTACGGGGGACTCAACTCTGCCATTGACTGTAACAGCAGCATCCAGCTTGAGGGAGCCAGCCTCCAGGAGCCGCCTCAGGTTACTGCTCAGTGGCTTATTTGCACCAGGAGGTTCCTCTTCACCCAGAGAGGACACCTCTGGAGAAAGGTGCTCCTTGCTCTGCAGTGTGTCCCTTAGCGCCTCATTTTCAATGGATCCCAGCTCCGCTGTGTTGCTGCTTGGTGTTGCACTTCCCAAAGAGGTATCGGGGGAGGTGGACTGCTCTTGAATTCTGTCCTCAAGAGACAACTTAAAGTTCTCCTGGACTTCTCCATATGATGCTTCCGAAGGAGTTTCTGAAGAATTCCCAAACCAGCGTTCTTCCTCACTGAGCTCACCTTCCACTTCTTCCTGTCTGGTACCATCTGTGTGGAACCATGAACAACAGCATTATTCCCAAATCTGTGTAAAGCAGTTTCTTACCATGAAGCATGCCTGACCTCTGCATGACCCTCCTGAATAGTCCCCTAGCACACCTCCCTAAAGTGCACTGGCTTGGAATCAGCCTGGATTCAGTGACCAGAAAAAAAAGCTTTTCAAAATGAATAAATCTTTCTTAGAAGTCAAAATGATGACAAAGCTGTCATCTTTCAGTCTGCATAACTAAAGCAGCTAAAACTGCAACAGTATATATAAACATAATCTATATTCATATACTGCAAACAATTCTTTATTAGCATAGTCTGTACAGCCTGAAAATGTTATGAACTGTCTGGTATAAGGCAGGGATTTAACAAATCAGAAATTACTGGGTACTGGTGTATTTGTACAGCCAGCACAGGTGTGCCTTCAAAGGCAGAGCAGGTGTGTAGCTACTCAAATCTCAGACCAATCCTGCAGTGACCCCTATCTAAAATAAAATAAAATAAATTTGTACAGATAATTCACAACTCATTCCTGAATAGCTGCAATGACTAATACATGAATGCAGGCTAAAGCACTCATCTCTCCAACTAGTTGGGAAAGAAGTATCATAGCACACAGTGTAGTCTTATACAGACTCTGGTTGTTCTTGTTTGCCACTGTTTAATGAAGTTTTAAAGACTATCCTAAACTAACTCAGTTTAGCTGAAAAGGGAAAAAAGGAAAAGTGCTGTTTTCGGCACAGTTAAGTTACATTTTCTCCTCTCTGGTAACTGCAAAACACCTGAGTCTCTCCTGAGACCTGCCAGTGTTTAAAGTACTGTGACCCTGGATTGCTCCTCTTCCTGACAGGTATGCCAAGTCATACAGATGTGACCAAGACTTCTCTTTTTTGGCAGATCTTCCTGCCCAATCAGAACATAGTAAAGAACAACAGCAATGCTAGAATTAAATTCATATTATCTCCTCTTGCCAGATACATCTTACATTTCTTGCATTTAGACACAATGTCCCAAGCTGCACAAGCATCTTTGTAATCACACCACAGCACGGCAGAAGTATTTAATATAACCCACCACTGACACTCTGGAATTAAGCCTGCATGATGTGCATTGTGTCTATGATCACGTATTATTCCCAGATTCCCAATTTAATTCCAGCAAATTACAAAACTTGGAGAGAAGTTAATGAATAAAAACTTAGATTTCTATTATTGCTTTGATCCAAAGAATTTAAGGAGGAAAACCTCAGACAAATGTATCATGAGTACAGAGATACAAATGTACACTCTGAAAGCAAAGTTTTGGGAATTTTATGTCATACAGAATATGAGGCACAGTCTCTCACAGAAAGCTTCTTTTACTCAAACTCCTTTGGAAAAAAGTCCCCAATATTTTAGAAGCTGGCAATAAACTCAGCTACTTTAGGTTTGTAATTCAAGCAGAAGAGGGTTAGCATATTCCCTTTTCAAAACAAACAAAAGCCAAACAAACATCCAAGCTCTTAGCTAGAATTATTTTGATATTGTCCAGGTTAACAACACAGACTCAGCAATAATGGGTGCATAAAGGCCAGTACCATGCACATCCAAATAAAGAGATAGATGCTAATCAGTTGAACCAGCACTTATGCAGGTTAAAGGAGAACTGAATGTATTCCCTTTTCACCCTGTGAACATTAAAAAAGTAACTTGAGCATGTCTGTACAGCTGGGTGCACTCACATGAGAGATCCATTCACTCATCCCAGATGCAAACAAGTTCTGGATTGGAAGCCAAAAAAGCATCTTACTGGCACTTTGTCTGAACTGATACATCAAGTGCAGGGCACATCCTCTGGGACACAGCCTGGAGCTGACACCACTACACAGCTCTGGAGGCAGAGCTAGCCTGCTTCCTACCATTTACATCTGTCTGTTGAAACAATCCCTCCTCTCCCCTGCAAACCCCACTCTCTCTCTCAGTTTTAGAGGAATCTACAGCTTACTAAACCCCCAAACCTCTCTGCTCCTTGCCGTGTACCTCAATTTCTTTCTTTTTCCAGACACACACATTCCCCATTGGTCTTGCCTATACAAAAGGCAGCCACCACCACGTTATTGACAGGGAGCAGCAGGAGAGCAGGATTCTTCATTTAAAGGCTTGCTCCCAAGCCCAGGATTTTCCTCCTCTTTAGGTAACACACTGAGAGCTCCCTCTCCTGTTGCTAATCTACCTGTGACCACTCCAAGCCTCTCAAAGTTCTGTGCAGTTTCAATAATAAAGGGCAAATTTCCTCTCCAGTCTCGCTATCCCAAAAGTCAGCAGGATACTCTCTTTTCCACCTGTGCAGTTTCTCTCTGTAGCTAGAAATCAGACCTCTAACTGCTGCCACTGTTCTAATTTTCCTCTTCTCAGTAATTCCCAGTTGCTGCAGCTTCAAGCCCACTGTATTTGAAGGCTGTAAGGTTAATGCTGAAAAAGCCAGCATCAGTGTCTTATCAAGAGCTCAGTCAAGCCTCCCTTTAAACACCAGTGAATTGGTTCAGAAGCAGAACAGCGAAGCCTGGCAATTTCATTTCTAAGCAAAGTTGCCTTTCAAGGCCTTCAGGGCAGAATTTTAATTCACATTAACTTGTGAGCTTGTGAGTTTGAACAAGCTTGAGAACTCCAGGAGAAAGGAACCCAATCCAACAACTTCTTTATGATTCCAAATTATACAACATCTTCCCCCAGAACCCAGGGGATTCATGGGTCACCCAGACCAGGTTTGTCTGAAACAGGAGCCAACCTCCATGTGTCTGTCAAGAAATTTCAGCTGTATTCCACATCTGTGGCAGAAATCTGCATGACATGTTTTTTTCTTCTCTCACAACACAGTTATGGAGCTCTTCTCATCATGATTCAAGAGTCTAGACCTGTCAATACTTCTTCTTCCTGATTTCCAGAGTGATTCTGAAACAAGAGTTGCCCTCTGCAACTGGCAGAGGCTAGTTGGAAATATAGACAGCCTGCATGTTTCAGGACTATCACATCACATCATACAGCACTCAGGAGCCCCAAAAAATATTTTCCACTCCTGTCAGCAATGACAAAAGGCCCCAAAGTACTGCTGGGTGACTACTGCCACTGCTGTAGCCCATGGATCCATCTCTGGCAAAGCCACAAATGTGTGCAGAAAGCACTGTTTGAAGAAGTGCCAGTTTGCCTCGCTCACCAACTCATCTGCTTGTTTTCAAATACAGAGAAGTTCATTTTCCTCTTCAAAAGATCAGTTTGACAGACAAATCTTATTGATCCCAAAGTGTGTTATTTCACTTTGTGACCATCTGCCCTTTTATTTAGAGTGCTGATTAGAATCTGACCCTGGTGCCAATAGAAATGTAAATATTAACTTGCTCAAACTACTTATATCTGAAAACTGAAAAGGACAAACATGTTTGTTGATTTATACACTGAGGCACTCAGTTCAAATGCTGGAAACTTTAACTGTACCCAGTGCCATGTACACATGCCATTCCTGAAAGTGGCAAGTGTGAGATGATCCACAGCTTCACTTTGTAGGATTTGGAGGGGAGAAATATCATGGTAGTGAGTTAGATCTTCAGGAAAGGGAAGAGTCTCAAACTTGTGTTACTGAGCAACAGACATGAGCAGTGAAAACATGATGGAAAGAACACCATTTGAAACACTAGAAATTATCTGAGAACAGTCTACAGCTAAGGAACCCACCCCAGAGACTGATTTTTCACGCTAAGCAGGACAAAATTCTACTTTAATCATTCACTGTAATGAGTAAATTACAGAACTTCAATACAGAAATCCATATGCTACAGTGATATGAAACATATGGAAATTGTAATGATGGGATTACAGAATGAAAATTAAAGAAAATGCAAAAGTAGGTAGAAGTCAAATAATTTCAAAGAAATGCACACAGGAAAATTGCTGATGAGATAAATTAATCAATTTTGCCCTTTTTTCAGCACTTACATTTCAAGGAAAAACTGGAAACTTACAGAACCAAGACTTAAAGATACAGGAGAGCCCAACTTCATCTTTATTATCTTGATATCAATTACCCTGATTTGTATAATGATTTCAGATATTCAAGTTTGTGTCAATCTAAATAAAGTTGCAATTACATTTGTTGTCCACTTGACATCCAGGTCATCTTCCTAATTTGCTGCCCCAACAACTCTATCGTTTCATCTCTAGCACCAGCCATAAACCATCCTTTGGATTATTTTACACTGAACACTGTACCTAGGCCTACTGAAAGAGCTGGGATTAAGTGATAGCTTTACACTAGGGAACTGAGGAGCTCTGCAAAGATACCTAAAGAATTTAAAAGAACGCATTAAACTTAAATGAAGCAGGAAGGCATCCAAGAGGAGTTCTGCGGAAACACTGACTGGCTCGGTTGAGCAATCAGTTTAAGGCCAAGTAAATAGGCAGATGCATCAAAACTAAGGCAGAGGCAATACCTGAGCAAGCTAGGACTTAGCCTTGGGTGACTTCTATCAGCATAGCAAGAAAAGTGGAATGAATGAAGAGAAGAAAGAACTGACAACCAAGAAGGGAAGACAACTGTAAAGGCTTTTAACTGCTCATGGACAAGGAGAGGTGAGACAGATAGTGAACTGTAATGCTCATATCCAGCCTCTAGAATGGGTTCTCTTGTTCTATTCCTTCCTGATTGTTTTCTTAAAACCCTCAAATGAGGACTAGGGAATCAAGCCACAGGCCAGAATTTGCTGTCCTGGCAGTCCAGTTCAGGATACCCTCTCCTGCTGTAACCCAGCTTCCATCATGACTTGTCATCACCATCATATCCAAATAAGCCAAGTTTTCTCATCACATGGTGGCTGTTAACTCAAGATCAGCACAGGCTCCTCTTGACCCTATCTTACTTCTACAGACCAGATAATATGGAGGAGAAAAGAATGAAGGAGCTAAGGACCAAATGCAGTGGATACCTTCAGGTAAACTATGTAAAGACATCACTTCAGCAAGGGTAAAGAATAATTACAAGAGACCACTTGCTAATATCACACCACTTTCTAATTCACGTTTTCTCTGGGTGTCAGCTGCACATAAGCCCTTGCTGATTTCACAATCAGGTACTATAGAAACCAGAAGGCACAGACCTAAAAATGACAGTCATATCTGGAAAGTCTATTCTGTGGTATCCTACATAAATTGCTCAGTCTAGCTGCTGCCTACAAACTACCCTTTTGGTATTCAGGCTGATTTTTAAGCATTTCAAATTGGGGAGGGGAAACAAAGGAAAAAAAAGGGAGTGAATGTAGTATCTTTGGGCTGAACAACTTTTACGGGTTCCCATACCCACCAAACCATGCAGATATGTGTGCTGTAAGACTACCTCCAAGAAACTGGGCAGACAGTGTGCCAACTGTCTACAGTCTCTACCTCTAAAAAGCATTTACAGTCACATCTGATGAGGCTGTATATTCAGAGGAGCATCTGTGTTGATATTCCCATAGGGATGCTTGCTAGAAAATCATGATTTTAATAAAAACACAAAGGCCTGCCTTAACTTCTTTTAATATATCTACAGCAGGAAACAAGACTTAAAAGTCACAGTTACATAAATAGTCATGTGCTGGAGTGCCCTTGGTCCCCCATTTTCCCTTCATGATTCCTGTGACCTATAATAGGTAAGCAGCACAGGAAGTCACCATCCCCTTTGAATAGAATTTCTGGTTTGCTCCTTATCAACGGGATGATTATTCAACTCTTGACCTCCTCACAAAATGGTTTAGTAGTGTTGCTGCTGCTTGAACCAAATTTCTGTACTGCAGGCTGACCTAAAGAGAGCAGCACAGCTGCAAGAAGGATCTGCCAAAAAGCCACAGCTCTTCTGTTCTGTCCTTCTCCCCTGTGTTTAGGTTATGTGAAAATATTCACACAATTAGACAGGGAAAGAAGCCCTAGGTAGGCCTTTGTGTTTCATCTCCACATCTTCCAAGATAATGATTTTCCTAACTGGAGGGAAGGAGGAGAGGGGAAAAGGAAGGCACAGCTTTTAAAGACAGGGCATACATTCCCTACTTTTATCCCTACCTTACAGTGACTTTGAAAAAATCAGCATACAAGAAACCCCCAGAATATTCACCTAACAATTTCTCAAGTACTGCTTTTTTGAAAAAGGCACCAGAGCCAAAAGAGATTAGAGAATGTTAATTATTTTGCAGTAACTAGAACTCTTCAAGATGTTTTGCCTATACACACAAACAACAGAATGTACCCAAATAATCCACACTCATGTTTGCAGACTGCTGGACAGCCACAGACTATCAAAATGCGTGTACAACACCTCAGTTTCCTGTCAAAGGCAGAATCTAGGTGTGATCCAGGAGTCTCCCAAGGAAAAAGGGAATCAGGACAGATTACTGAAAAAGCTTGTCACAGACAACATAAATCTGCCTTTATTTCCTGTCCCTCAAAGGAAAGGAAAATTGTGGTAGATGGGAAACAGAGGCAGTGGCCTTCTACTTTCAGCCACAAGCCCCAGAATAAATGTGCCAAGGGGGTTTCATTAGCTGCCAAACAGATCCATCCTTTACTAGCAAGCATCCATGGAAGGGGACAGAAACACGTGGTTTCTCCTGAGGAGAGCTGTCACTACTTGTTGGAGGTTCTCAGGGCTGGTTGACAGACCACAAGATAGGACCTTAAAAGACAAGCCTGATCTCCTCCAAAAACAAGTTCAAAAGAGAACTCCTAGAACAATGGATGCTTGACATCTTGCCTCCAAGAAAGATTAGCTATTCTTCTGTTCTAGGCTGGAGGCTCTAGTTAGTAGCTGTGGGATTAGTGTTTGAGGAGGGTTGCTTCCACTGGACTCAGATATTTTAAACTACAAAGGAACAAGAATCATCTTACAGTGCAGTGAGGTGACAAAAGCTCGAGACCAACAGAAGGGGTGGTCCTGTGCCCTTCCTTAGATTTGCTCTAAGTTTTGCTCAGTTGTTTGACTGCTTCATGAGCCAATTTCAACACACTAATTTGGCAGAAAACTACTCACTCTGTCAAGAAATCAGGAAAAAAATGATGCAAAGTAGACAGGAATGAAAAAACAGGTGGAGTCAACAGTCTGAGCCACCTGTCTGCTCTAGTCTTGTGGGGTGCAAAGTACATCACGTCTTGTCAGTGAAAAACCAACTGAGGATTCTCTCTCTCATCCCAAACCTCAACAACATACTACAGCCCTCAGGGAAGAGCTGGCCTGTGTGGTCGGGATGGCCACAGCAGTAAATATCATGTAGACTTCTTCAGAAGCCTAATCTGGGACATCTGTAGCTGGCTTGGGCCCCCACATACTCTGATCCTAATTTAAAAAACTCTCTTCTCAGAACTGGTAGACAACATCTTTCTGAGAGAGGAAGAGATCTAAAGACCTAGAAATAATATCTTAACAGTGAGGCACAGTAATCAGCAACCATGAAAGAAGGGGGGCAGAGCAGTATGACTTATAAAGTAATAAATAACATTATATAACATAAATAACATTATATATAAATAATACATATAATTTATAATAACACATGTACATTTATAATAACACATGTATGATATTTGCTTACTGTAATTTAGAATGAGTTGATTCCAGCTGGATTTTGCCAGTATTTCAGGCCCAGTGTGCTGAAGAACTTAAGGTGTGTATGTGAAACAGAACAGAACACACAAGCCTTAGAGGAGGGGAATGTTTTTGAAGACCATCTCTCAAGAGATGCACCACAAAAGAACAGTCTGCATAAAGAGCTTCCATCAGCTGACTTGACCCAACTTGATCACCAGAGAGGTGATCCTATCTTCTCTACTCAGCACTGGTGAGGCACATCTGGAAGGCTGTGTCCAGTTCTGGGCTCCTCAGTAGAAGAGAGACATGGGGCTCTGGCCCAGCTACAAAGACATTTAAGGGACCGGAGCATCTTTCTTAAAAGAACTGGCTGAGAAACTTGGACCCATTCAGCCTTGATTAGAGACAACTGCGAAGGGATCATCAGCGTACAGAAGTATCCAAAGGAGGAGGTGTCAAGAGGATGGACCAGGCTCTGCTCTGTGGTGCTGGGCAATAGGAGAACAGGCAATGGCAGAAACTGATGCACAGGAAGTTCCACCTGATCCTGAGGAAGAACTTCTTTACTGTGCAGTGACCATACTCTGGAACAAATTGACCAGAGAGGGTGTGGAATCTCCCCTGCCAGAGATATTCCAGACCTGTCTGGACACAATCCTGTGCCATGTGCTCTGGGATGACTCTGCTTGAGCAGGGAGGTTGGACCAGATGACCCACTGTGGTCCCCTCCAACCTGACCCATTGTGTAGTTGGTTCTGTGATCAACACACAGAATAACTGGAGAGAAAGTATACAAAGACAGCTGATTTTTATGATGGAGGTTTTCAAAAGAAGCAAGTATTTCTGAGGTCAGCTTATGCTGCAAAGGCTGTCTACTAGCCTCAAGACAGGTTCATAAAACACACAAAGTGTCAGTAAAACAATAGAGAATCATGTTCCTTGCAAAAGCTATTTTATGTTACCAATGTTCTTGCAACAGCTTTATGGAGGCTGAGCAAAATACCATAGCCAGACTTACTGCAAGTTTCCTCCACAGGCTCTTACAAGCATCCTATAATAACCTGTAGCTGAGGCTGGGCACATGTTTCATAGAGCACAAGATACTGGTCAGATTGACTTACACACTACAGGAATATGGCCAACTGAAAACCTGGAGTTGATACATTAACATATCAGAGGAATACACTTCTTCCTGATGTAAACAGAGAAGATAAACCATTTTCTATAAAACCAAACAATTTTTAGGCAGCAACTTCTGAGCTAGACTTAAGTCCCTTAGCAGGAATTTCAGGCTTCCCTGTGTCTTTTAAAACCAGCTATGATATCAGTTTTTGACTCTGATAGATGATCATAAAGTTGAGGAAAAACTGTATGTGCAGGAGTTATTCCACTGTTATTCCCACAACTCTGCTGGAAATGGGAAACAGTATTAACAATTTGTGGTGCTTCAAATGGTTCACGTGCAAGTCCACCCAGAGAGATTCCTTGCACCAGGGAATGGCAGTGTATCCTTGTCCTCAGTGAATATTTGCTACCTACATGTAAAGTTCAGCACAGCAATTAAAAATTCTACCTTATGTCAGTTACAAAGAAGCTTAAAAACTCCTTAAAATTGTTTCTAGGTAGCCAAAATTTACTTTGATTTTTCATTTGTTTTGGTCTAGAAAGATGTCTAACTCAACAGGCTACTGCAGTGAGAAAATACCAACTACCAAATGATAATAGGGATGCTGGCACCTCCAAAATAAGAAGAGCTAAAGATTATTCTTAAGATTTCTCTTATCCTTAATACACAGAGACAAGACCTATCATGTTGGCCTATCTCATAAAGGAGGGAAAATATTCCAAAATTTCAAAACATGGGCCTTCAATGAAAATGAAACCCCAAACAATTCACAAAAGCTGGCTGCTACCAGAATAGTCCCTAAAGGAGGAATTTTAGTTTCAACTCTAATTCAAATTATTGTGGGAGAATCACATGAATGCCAAATATTCAATATAGTAATCCATAATATTTTAAAGCCATCCTTCAATAACATCTAACTCCATGAATCAGGTTTTATATCCTTTGGCAGGTCATTAATGAAACTTTCTTTAAGAAGTTGCTTGTGGAACACTGAACTGGTGTCACTTTTAGGAAATTCTAAGCAGAAACACAAACCTACCTTATCTTAAACACAGTCTAGCTGCAAAGCAGAGGCTCAGTTACTCATTTCCAAATGGCTACGTGCTTTCTGGTAGTTCAGTTCTCGGTCACAGAAGCCTCCATACCAAAAGTGAAGTAATTATGACTACTACAGTTTCTTAGGTCACATTTTGTATCCTCTNAAAAGACAAACCCCAAAACCAAGCAAACAACCCAAACCAAAACCAACCAACCCCCAAAAACCACAGGAAAGCTTTGCTTTCTAATCTTCATTTAACCTGGTAACAAATAAAACTGGTGATCTGCTATATTTTGCATACCTGTGTTCTCTGGTCTTGAGCTACATCTGTAAACTGCCTGCTCTTACTGAGTGCCTTCATCAGCCAACAATTCATCTTAATTAAGGGCTGCCCCTGACCTGCCACCTCCCCAGAACTGGCTGCAATGATAGCTGTCTCAACCCTTTACTGCGACAAAATGCACCTTCATTGCCTGAAATGCACTGCAAACCTCAGCAGTCACAACCCCAACACTAAAAAAATAGGAGGCACGGGAATTCTCAAATATTCCTCGTAACTTACAGCAGCCAAGAACAAAGTGATCCATTTGTGCTACAGATTATTGCACTGCTGATTAACCCTCAATAGCTGTGACTCATTTTAGTGTGGCTTGTCATCTAAAAGTGACAGGGTCACCACAGCAACATGATTTTAGTTGCCCTTACAGGTGGAAAGAAAGCAGAGGAGAAGTTGCAAGCATCAATGCAGCTGGCAAAAGAAGTAAGAAAACTATTCAAACATACCACTTTGTTGCATACAGACAATTTGCAATGAAAGTAAATAACTCTCTGATCACAGCTGCAATTTAGTATTATGGCCTGGGAATGGCCAGAAGTTAAAAAAGTTCTCACATAACCTGAAAGACTAAAATTGATCCAAAATCTCCACAAAAAAGCTGTAAATCACCCACGTTCTGAGCTGTGCTCTGCATAGCAATTCCCAGCTTTCCTAAGAGACAAGCCATTGACCAAAAGGCTAATTGAGGCACCAAAACCAAGCTGGCTGATTACCTGCTCCTTCACCCATTCATTGCAAGGAGTTGCCCTCATGTGTTGTACACACCATATAGGATCGTGCCCTTAAGCAATCCAGAGTAAATTTACCATAGCCACCATGATGTATCAGAAAAAATTGTCTGCTAAGGTTGATAAATCAGTCAATTACCTGCTTCCTTGACTTTTATTCCTGTGTAAATGTTTTCAACCTGACATTAGCAATACCTATAAGAAGATGACCTGCACATTGCCAAAACCAACTATTTAAATTACTAGCAAATCCTTAATTACTATAAACAAGATTACAACAGGCTTGTTTAAAAAAGGTTTCTAAATACCAAAGTGATAGCTCCAGAAAATAAAGCTCCCTTGCTGTCATTTTTTGAGGCTACTGGTTCCACATTAACTCTGGCTCTGTGTAGGACCCTCAGAGCTCCTTCAGCCCACCTGAACACCACAGCAAGAGCAGCTGCTGTCTCTCCATCACTACTCCTTGCCTGGCTGAGCACAAACACAGGGCAGGAGGTTCCCAGTCTCCTCAACTCCTCCTCTGAGTTCTAAACCACCTTCCTCCCCAAGCCATGCACTCCCACCATGTCTATAAAATAGGGAGAAGTCTTTAACACACAGAGGAAGGTAAAGACAAGCAAATACTATTGAAGCACTGCCATTACTGATTTCATCTTCAAGGCAGAGCTGCTTCAGTGCCCCTGGTGGGAATTTAAAGAACTGTCCAATTCTCACAGGTGGCACATGAGTGTCAAAAATCTACAGGCCATGGGCTTTGCCAATGAGCTCTTTTGGGCTAAAAATGGAATATTAAACCTATGGCAAAGTAAATGCACATGATCTCGAGTAAAATTTCCCTTTCCATACCTCCTCTCTCACTGGTAATAGCAAGAGATTCCCAGAACAGGAGAACAAAAAATAGCTAATGCACAGATGCTGAAACCAAAAGAATAATTATATGTATCATCCTTCTTCCTCTACACACTGAAGTTATCAAACAAAACGGACTATGCAATAGAACTGGTTTCCTGTATCTGTTCAAAGGCAGACTCAAGTTTTGAAACTGAAGGGTGACAAACTGTGACCAGGATTTGCAAAGGGACTGACTAATGTAAGCCTAGCACAGCTCTGATACTTGAGGAAAGCTCTGTTAGAAGTTCTCAGCAGCACTGTAAAACACACAGCAGCATCCAAAACACATCTAGTCATTTAAAGGAGCGTATTTTCCAACTTTTTCCCCACTGACCTCTGCTCCAAAGACAGACAACTGCTCTACAGATGCACAACCTGAACGACTTACTTCAGCTTCCCCAAGAAATTACTAAGTGTATCTTTCCTTCAGGACCTAACTAAAAAACAGGCTCTCTTTTAGGCTGAAACTATTTTTTTGTTTGGTCACGTGTGCCTAGGACAGCAGGTTAACTCCCTGGCTTGTACTCCTATGCATTGCACATAACCAAAAAAGGCAGAGGAAACAGAATTTCCTTGTCTGTCATGCACAAGGTAAGCTTTGAGAGCACTTTCTCATGTCTTACTGCTACCACAGAAAATAGGAATTCAGGAGCCATTTGACTGAAAGAGTAATCAGAAGTCCTACACAAGAACATGGTATTTCTGATCTGCCTTCTCCCCAGCTACTGCCTCTAATTTCCTAAGCCAGGCTAAAGATGTCAGGGATGATACAAATGGCAACCTTTACTTTTCCGTTCCTCTCAATGCTTAAAGGCATGTAGTATCTTCTCTTGAACCAGTTCCAAATAACTTCTCTTTCTATTAACTTCTGAAACCACCAATAGCACTCAGGGTGTGACACTGATAAAGTACTGCTATTGCCAAAATGAAAAATGGCTATTTCTTTCTCTGCTTTCCTACCTTTTCCTGACCAATCTTCTTCAGCTGGCATAGAAAGCTTATCACAAATACTGACTAGCAAAAGGCGAAAAAGAGAAGAATTATCAGTGATAAAAGCAGTGATAACACCACAAGTATTTTTGAACAAAGAGAAAAATAAGAAAAATAGATTTCATCGGTGTACTATTACTATACAAGGATTAAAGCTGAAAAAAACCACGTGTGAAGCTCTGCCAATAGGTGTGAAGACTCTCTAAAGAACACTTCCTGTTGTGAGCCACAAGGAAAAAAACCTCAACCAAACAAGCACGCAGAAAGAGAGATCTAATGTCTGTATACTATCCTGCTGAGCCTCCAAACATCCTCACAACCATCATATACCCCAACAGCTCTGTCAATGCAATCTAGAACTCTTGGATCCAGAACTGTTTAAGGAACACAGTTACAGCTTACAGAACCAGTAAAATAGCAAGAGAAAAAAATCTTCCTTGCTGAAGGGAAGTTTTCACCTCCCAGGCACAAGGTTAACCCAGGTAGCTTCTGGGGAAGGCAGAAGAACATTATTCTCTCTAGCTGTCTCTTTATTGCTGCAGGTGTCTGGCTGGCTGCTCTTCATAGAAAGGACATACTGGAGTTTGAAAAACTGTCAAAGAACTGCTTGTGTTTGCCTACCTTGATAAGATGATGTGCTGTTGTACATCCTGACCTATGCCTACTTTGACTTTTTTGGTTAGCTCTTTATTTCCTTCTCTGAGCACGAATAACATCTCAATTTCCCTGCAATCCCTGTGGCATCCTGGCAAAAGCAGTTCATTCCACTCAATTCAGAAGAATAGTTACCACTACACATTCAATAATTCCAACACTTCTGTCTGATTTACACACAGGGCCAGGTTCTCTCCTGTGAGATCCATGGGTATTTGGCAAACGAGGAACGCAGCACGAGCTCTGATTGTCCCTTGTGTTTTCCAACCCAGCCTCAGTCAGGAGATCAGCTTAGCAGCAGCAGCTGGAAATGGCTCTTCACCAGCAGCAAGTAGATGAGAATGCATTCCAGCTGTGGTCTCATCTCTAACCCTTCCCGTCTCTGATCCACAGCCTAATCCAAGCTGCAGTGATATGAAGATGTATGAAATAATAGGATTATTCCTTTCCTAGAAGCATCCTCATGCAATAAGAATCCCCATCTGGGGAACTTCCATAACATTTGCATCACCCTAGCACTACAAGGGAGATCAGAGGAAGGCTGCAAAGATGGCCCATTCCTGATAATAAACATTAAGTTCAATCTTAAAAATAATGGTAAGATGACTGAAGTCATCTTAAATTATTCTAAATATTGAATTCAGAAAGGCAGCAACAACAAATACTGTGAACTTTCTTTCCCTTTTACTAACATACAGAAAGAGAAAAACCCACATTAAGCACTCAAAACATTAACTCTTAGAAAAGGATTTTTAAAATACGTGAAATTGTTGCTTTAGAATACATTTATTAAAGATGTTCCAGGGATCAATAAAGTAAAAGAAACAACAAAGTCAACTAGAAATCCCTGTCATCCTAATATGCAGGTGGCAATAAACAGAACATGGGAAGCCTCAGATCAAGGTGCTACAGTGCCTGTAATTATCCCTACTGTGCTCACAACCCCTATCAAGGGGTCACAAAGCAAAGGGAGGCGCTCACAAACTGTACGGATGGCAATATTCTACCACAGCAGGTGACAACAACTAGAGTACCTGCTTTAACAAAAATCCCTTTTTGTTTTAACTACTTGCTGTTTATTTTTGCTACAAGCAACTTCTCCTGCTCAATTTCTGGTAAATAATGGGCTCCTCATTTACCATTTTGCTCTGCCATGTTACTCACCTGAGGTGTTTTGTTCTCATTAGACTTCCAACTGATTCAGAAACAAAAAGTTTAGATTTCAGATACTGAAATTATTCCCTCCTGCACCCGTCACAGGAATCTAGTTGCCTATAATTTAATCTTTTCCTTTCTCCCAAAGTCAGATTAAAACATGACAAATCATATTCCCTATGTTTCTAATTCCTCCCACAAGGGTGACATTAGGGTAAGGTATCTAAGAGAAGTTCCAAGAAGTGTTTGTTTTGTCGTGCTGTGTTTGCTACCAAAGACACTGCTTTCTCTGTTCCTGAGAGGATTGCTTGGGGTTAACAAGCAAAGCCAAATAAGTGAGGATTAGGAAGCTACTCATAGTGGTAGGAGAGCACACAGCAGCAGACCATGTGGAATAGGCACCGCTCACTCCCAGACACGTGGTTCTACACACTGCACCTCAGCTTTCAACCTTAATTCAGAGGTCATAATAATTAATTTGCAAACACTTAATTAGAAGTGGACATTCCTGAAACCTTATCTTATTTTGAAGAAATTTAGGATTCTGTGCCAAGCTCCCAGTATAAGAAACTACTGCTATGGCTACTTAGGGTGCAGACACAGCAGAAACAACAGCAACCTGTTTTGACATTCTGCCTAAAAATCCACCTAAAATTTAGTTAAAGAGGAAGAGCTAGAAGTGAAGAGGAAGTTTCATGTTCATGTCCGATCCATTCCTGGCTTTTTCTGCTGAACAAAGAAAGAGGCGTGACAGTGGTAGTGGAAATTGATTTTATTTTTCCAAAGCGCATTTCTCAGCTGAGAACTCTGTGGGCTTTACCAACAACTTTTACACAGGCCAGTAAAAGCCTTCAAAGACAATAACCCTGATTCTCCTGGGAGAATGTCCATACTAAATGACGCAGTGCTGTGTGGTGATGTCTGAGCCAGCTGGAATATACCCACGAGTAGTAGAGCTGAATTAACCTGGGCACACTGCTGTGATAACAGCCTCCTGTACACAAGGCAGCTTATTTAGAGCTTGCTTTGTTATCTCAGTGTGGCACAGCACTGTGCAGGAAGACAATATCAACAATTATGATGAAGCCTATTTAGGTCTTATGGGCAATATTCAAGTACCTCAAGGTGGGCAGAAGAGCTCCCTTCAGAGTTATTCACTGTGCAAAGAACTCCCTTTGGCAACGCAGAATTGACAAAAGGATTATATCAGCCTTTCCTTTCCAGAACGAGGAGCAGGGTGAGAGCCTGGGGGCATGAGAAACTGGAGAAGCTCTAGGCCGTTATGCTTACTCTGGTGCCTGAGAAGGGCTCCTCATGGGCTCAAAGTGACAGAAACACAGAGATAGGTAAGAGGAGGTTCTGCTCCAAATGTATAAAGAAATGGGTCCTCAGTCATTAGTTGCCAGGTCTAGATTTGGCACGATGGTTTATAAAGGGAGAGACTCTGGCTGTGCTTCAGGAAAGCACACAAACACAGCTACACCACCAGCTGCTGTCTAAATACACTTGTCTGCCACCCTCTCTGTTCCTTACTTTGCACTCCAGATAATGATCACTTAGTTGAGGAAGATCTGTTCGTATTTTAATTTTTGAGATGAGTAATTATTTGTCCTACTACACAAATCAAAGTGAAGTTTAGAAGCTTGCAAAGAATTTGTGTTCATTAAAGTCACACATGAGGATTATTCATTAAGCTAAATACACACTTAGTAAAACCAGCAGTTCTTTTAATTCATTTTTTCAAAAGTTACTTGCCCTGATACAAAATCTAACAGGCACCAAGATTCAGGACATGTCCAAAACATTTGTTCAAAATAAGAAATTGCAATTTTAAAGCAAGCTTGTGCCAAATCTTCTCCCTTTCAGAAACTTTCAGATAAAACTTGAGACCATGCAAGAAAGAATTCCTTGCATCGAAATCCCTGCAGCAGAGGAAAACCACATGCAGGCTGCAAACCCCAGATGAGGGCCAGTAGAGCTACAAACCCCTCTTGAGGAAGGGAATCCTTAGAGTAGGGCCATGCAGAATTCAAAGGGATGGTGGCGGTAGCTTAGCTTTAAATTGCTTCAAAAATGTTATTTCTACCCTAGTCAGAGCACCCCAAATGAAAGAAACAAAACAATGCTGATGTTTGGAATCTAACTTCATCTGCTGAAACTGCTGATTATACCACTCATTACAAGACTGCTACCACTTGGTAACCCTTTAATTTTTAATAGGATTTATTCTAAACAGCAACTACTAAATCATCAGTCTCACATGCCACCTTCTCTCTCCTGGTCTGCTGTGCTATCAGCACTAGTCACTCTTTCCCCTCTGCTCCCAGTCCTGTTGTCAAAGTACTGAAAAGAATGAGGGAAAGAACTATTTATGCAGCCCAGTTTTTCCCTCTTTACTAAATGTTTCTCAGAAAAAAACCCCAAACATGACTTTTGTGTCATTCCAAATTACCTCAACTTGGACTCTGTGTGAATTCTTAACCTGCAAAATGGAACAGGCTTATCTTGGTGTTAGGCTTAACTTGGAACTCCAATACTCACTATAAATACACCACAAAGGAAATCCCTTGAAGGCAGGAGAAATTTCAAGGAATAGAGCTAAGTCCAAAGCTGTCAGGTTTAGACAGGACATTCAAAATATTTGGTGCCTAGACCAAGAAGGATACCAAGCAAGGAAAAGAGAAATTGTCTTTGGGAGCGTAACATTACCATAAGGGTGACTAAGTCTGCAAAAAAGAAAACCTGAAAGACAAGCTTTCAAGTGAGCTTACGGGTACAAGTTGCTGAGTCCTTCATTGCAGTAGCCACAACACAATATGTAAGTGCAGCGCTGATGCTGTCTATACCCTAGAGCATGAAGTATGCATCTGAGTTTTATTATTTAACTACATTTAAAAAATAAAATCCCTGGAAAAAGGAATATTATCCACCTTTTTGAAGGTTTTTTTTTTTATTTTAGCCCAATACAATTTGTTATTTTTCATGCCCATATCAATACATAGCATGTATTGTTCAGAGAAAATATTTAAGGTAGAACAAAAAAAAAAGTTTTACTTTGGGGGACAAAAAGAGAGAGGAAGAAAACTCCCCCATCTCCATGAAAACTGGATTCTATTACATACTGCTGGCTACTTTACAGTCCAGGTATTTTGCATATTATTATTTTTTAAAGGCATATGATACTTCATCCTCCAAACATCTTGAAGGGATTTGTATGCGTAAACCCAAATGATACAAATCACGTACCATGAATAACAAACTAGGCAACAAAAAACTAGGAAAAAAACCCAAATTGTTATTTAGAAGATATAAAGAACTTGAGTCATGCTTGAAAAAGCTGCAATAGTAAAAGTATTCTAGACACAATCCATATCAGCTCTCCCTAACGATCTATATTATGATTTCTTTGCAATGTAAAAGGGGAAAAAAAAGTCCTCTATACAGTGCTTCATGACAAATCACATGCCTTGTGAAGCTTCATGTTAGAAACCCTTTTAACTTCCAAAAAGTCCTCTTTTGTAGGTCATGCTCTCATTATCTTGCTCTGGGATCTGGTCTGATTAAATTATAGGAAATTACTAATACTTCACTTTGAACAGCCAGCTCCTCCTGGCTCCTCTTCTTCCTTCTTTTTTTTTTTTAACTTACTTCCTCCTACTCCTGCCTTCTTACATACGAAAAAGACAACAATCGCTCTGCTACAAAGATTAGGTCATACTCATTCTTCATCCATTTTAAAAGTAAAAATGCATTCTGTCTGCATGCTCTTACATTTCCCACCCCACTGCTCTCCCTGCCGGTTGTCCTGTTTGGCCAACTATAAAGTTTGCAGTTTTGCTCTAAATCTTTGGCATCCCTACCCCCTCTAAAATCTCACTCATAAGATCCTAAAGACTTAATTAGCTTAATGAGCATGACACTGACTCTTTGGTAGCCCAATCTATACTCCAGTGTGATTTACCCATATTTTGTACCATCAGACAACACTAAGTCATAGCCTACCATTGATCTGTTTTAGACATTTATCACCAAATGATCCTGTAAAAGCGACTTAGTTCACATAACCAAAAAAGAAGCATACAAATTTAAAGAGACAGACTTTACACGTCAGAAAGCGTCCTCATAAAGGGAGAAGGTATTTTTGAAGTCTGTGAGGACTTCACTAGTACAAGAGGGACAAAACAAAAAAAGTGTTTTCAGATGGAGTAATGAGGCAGTTACTCAATCCACCAAAAGGCTGCTTATTTGAGACGTGTGTTACAGCACCACCAGGACAACCATAATGAGAGCATTGAAATTATTAACCTCATCATACCAATAATAATAATTTTCCCTGTGTGGATCCTCTTGTGGACTATGTGCTATATCAAGATCCCTGCAGTGGTAAGAGGTCAAAAATAGTAAACATGTTAGAAGAATGAATAAATAAAAGCTTCCCCTTACACATGTGATGTGTGCTACTAAAGTAATAAACTCATCTGAAAGAAAAGATTCCTGTTCCTGGCTAAAACATTTTGTCTTGGAGCCAACTCTTAAATACCAAATAACAGCAAAAGCACTCCTGACATTGGGAAGTCTTTTGAAAAACCCATCCAATGCATCCTCTCTTGCTATCAGAAAGTATCAGATGAAGCAAGCTGCAGAAATAGAAATGAAGGAAGCTCTAAATCACTGTTAATTTACTTGCTTGACAGCATTTTTTTTCCTCTGATGATATAATCGAGCAATAAAGACACAATATAATAAAAACCTTCACAGAGTTCAAGTGTTTTTTTACTGTATAGAAACAGTGACAGCTGAACACTTCAACACAGTATCTGGAACATCCAACACTGTACCTGATCATGAAAGGAAGAAGAGTTACACCTGCTCATAGTCAGATATCCAGCTTTTGATATGGAAACTAATATTGTATCAATTCTGCATATCCTCCTATAACAAAACAAATCCAACAGAAACTGCCACTGCAGTTTGTCCTGCACTGAAAACATTCCTCAGAAACTAGCAGCAGTTCAAACTTCTCAATGTAGCATTTAATTCTGCCTGAGACTCTGTAATAAATGCAAGCTTTGAATAAATGGAATTGTGGCATTCACTCACAAATTGCATTGCTGACAAGCCTCAGAGACAGAACCAAACCCCAAGGAGTATCGATTGCTGCATTTAAGGCAATGTAATGCTCTAGATCTTAAACATTTACTAGAGTGCCTGAAGACTTCCCAAAACTTTTACTTTTCAGGCTGAGCTCTTCTGACTCACATGGAACAGTTCAGAGGTAGGAGACTTTCAGGAATCCTCAGTAAAGAAAACAACAGCCTGAGGTGGAATGGAAAGCAAGGCAACAGGGAGAAGGAAGACAGGGTTGTGTTTATACATGTATTTTTAAAGATTCTTATGCTGAGTGAATGGGAAACAAATACCTAACTGCTAAAGTAGCTGAAAGGGAAAAATACTCCTAACACACATACACACAGAAATTAGCAAAATTCCTTCAAACATCCCAGTGAAAATTAATTGACTTGTCCAAGTTAGCCACATCCAAATGTAATCGTAAGATACAAGTGTACTGGGGAAAATTTTAAGTTATAGACTTAATTCTGCGATTGTAAACCAAGTCCACACTACTGCACTATTTCATTTGGGTATGAATGAGCCACTGTCTATCCAGGAACTTCTAAAATCCTTTCCCCATTCATTTATATCTTAAATTACAAAGGATATGCTTTCTTTTGTATTTCACAGAATGTGACTGAAGACATTCTGCTGGCATCTATGCCTAAACCGTTCCCCAAATCTTACTTCTTTTGACACAAAACCTCCACTTTACAATACATGTAAATACTGGAGTCTCAAAGGGCCCATCCATCTGACTGAACCCTGAGGTTCACCCTGCTTTGAGCAGGAGGCTAGGCCACATGACCTGCAATGGACCCTTCCAAAGTAAATTATGTTGTAAACAACTCCAGTGACTGAAAGTTCAACCTTAACTCTCTCATTTTAAGCAGATGCCACCCAAACACACAATCATTGTATCTAATATCAATCTTTCTCTTCCTTCAAACACTGCTCCCTTGGAACTGAATTAAACTCTTGCAGTAGCCTAGTACACCTCCAGCAAAGTCTTGTACAGAGAACTTCTTAACCATTGCATGTTTTTTGGCAGTGCAGTCTTCTCAAGGGAAACTACCTGCAAACGTAGGTGACGGCTGTCCAGTGGAGTCAGTGGGCAGAAGTAAAAAATCAGGGTGCTAGTCAGCAGTGACAGCAATCCTCAGGTGCTCTGCAGGGTACGTAACAACTGATGAGGAATTAATTAAGGCCTAGGAACCCTGAGAACCTGGCTTCCTACCCGAGCCGTACTAGAGCCGACAAGGACTTGCCAGGCTAAGTTACACTTGCTCAGTTACACTGTAACACTCACAAATTAAACTGTGTATCGACATCTGACTATTTATTTGCAAACAATTCCAACAGAATCCAAAATGCCCCAGGAAGGTTAGGTAAGATGCTACATCACTCAGCATGGAGAGCATCACTTGTCCCGGAGAGCATTCATGCACCAGCAGCAACTTGTAACATGACTTGGGAGTGAATCACAGAACGATGCCCTCAGTGGGGCAAAGTCCAGGTTGAACACAGGACCTGACAGCTTCTTTTGGGATGCACGTGGGGCACTTTACATTCTTCTGCCACCACTAATACCTCAAAATGAAATACACCCTCTATCCCACTAAGAAATGTATTGCTAAAACCAGCGAGAATCAGAGAATAAAAACGTATTTTACACCAAGTACCCATTAAAGCAACATGTTGCTTAAAAAAACCCCCAACCAACCACAAAACCCACCCAAACCAAATCACTATTTACATCATCTGCACACTGAATTCAAAGGTATTTTCTTTATCTAGAACACTATTATTCTAAGTTATCTAAAGAATTAATACTACTGTCAGATAATAGCTTTTGATCCACTACAATCTAGTTGCAAAAGAAATTAAAATAAATAAATCCCACTGAAAGGTAGCATTCATATGGGACATATGGAGGGTGTGGCTTTCACACACCAGGAGAAAAAAACCTCCTCTCATGAACTGAACTAAAAAATTAATCCGAAAGAAGTACAAATTAGGCCGTGTATTAAAAAAAATTAAAAAATTAAAAATCAAAATAATAACACACGCCGAGCTCCATCTGAACAATGAAGGCAATTGTTCCTCGGCCCAGAAAAAGCCGTGACTTCCCCC
>VWYP01021212.1:0-19905 GCA_013400435.1 Pycnonotus jocosus | reverse complement strand
GATCATCACTTATAAGATGGAAGAGAAGTTGTAGGATTCTGAGGGTTTTTTTTAAAATTCAGTTTTTCCAGTAAATAAATGAGAGTTTTAAACAGTCCTGTTTTCATTATTTGTCTTATCTGATGTAAATAATTTACAGTAATATATGTGAGAACAGCAGGTCTGAGTAGGCTGGTGTGAGATTTGGGTCTAGAAAGAGGACTGTCTTTTCTAATGAGGGGCAGTTGAGAGATACCGTATGCTCTTAACTTTCAAATTAGTAGAGCCATCTGTTAAACAAGTTGTTTGGGGTTCAAGCTTTAGGGTTTTTTTTTGTTTGTTTTTGTTTTTTTTTTCTTTAATTATTATTATTTTTAGTTATTTTCTCTTATTATTAAATTTAGTTATGAAACAATGTTCCTACTTCTAAGTTCTTTACCTGGAGTTTTCAAAGTTTTTAAGATGAGATTCATCACGTTTTGACAAAGTTATAGGTCTTGAAAAATATGAAGACCATAAACTGCTCTCCCTAAGAGTTTGGTTCTTTGTTGGACTAGAAATTGTCTATGGCCTTTCACATCCTAGAAACTGTGAAAACCTTCAGATCTCAGTTTAGCTAGAAGGTATGATATTCATATATTTATATGTGAAGCCTATTAAAAGCCCCAAACACATTTGTTTTCATGTCAAAAAGTGTCAGGTCTCAGAGAGGGGTAAAGAGCTTGAATGGAGGAAATTTGTATTTCCAAAACTCATGGCTCTATTCATCTTGAATTTTTTTTCCTCCACAAAATAAGACTGTGTTAATATTAAAGGTAAATAAAAATGAAAACCAAAAACAAACTCAACAAAAAACCCACAAAAACAAACAAACAAACAAACAAACAACAACAACAAAAGCCCACACAAAAAAAAAAAAAACAAAAATCAAATCCAACACCCTTACAGTAAATAATAAGTATTTCATAAATTGAATTTAGTTATTCCAGAATTTGATGAATTTCACTTTTGGTGAAGCTTAAACAGTTTGGGTTATTCCAGGTGTGTGCAGCTGTTCAGAATTTTTTATCCACCAGTGGAACCATAGCTTGACCTGAACTTGTTAAAAAATTTCAACTTTTCCATGTGGACACATTTTATTACATGTAAATTTGTTATAGCTATTTAATGCATCTTCACTCTCCTTTTCTTCATTTATCTTTTTCTAGTGTAAAATATTTCTAAACATTTTCTTTTTTTTTTTTCTATTCTTTTTTCTTTTAATCTTTCTCCTCTCATTCAGTCAATTTTAGGCTGCCTTTGCATGTTATGGCTGAACTGTTGGAATTATTGTCCTCACCTTGTTTATCCTCTGCCCTTTTCTATTTGGTTCTGTCACAGCTAGGTTGTCTTTCTGTCAAAAAATTTGGAGTTCCTCACACCCTTCTCAGAATATATACAATTCAGTAAACTAACAGAAAAATATTTCCTGTTTGATTTTTTTTCCTAATTGATTGTAATTTTTCCAAAGTTTAAATGAATTGACTCAATTCTATGATACTACAAATGAAAATAAGAGCTCACTTGAGGGAAATACTAAGAGTTTACAGGAAGGCAAGGAGAAGTAAACAGAAAACATTTCAGAAAACAGAAGAACATTTCAAAGGTAGAATCAAAAGGCCCAATTAGTATTTCATCCTTCAGTTGTCCCCAGCACAGTAACTCTTCTCTACCTCGTATTCAGTTCAAATGGAAAGTCTTCAACTGCATTTGCTCAATAGAAATCAGTAGCTAATCAGTAGAAATTATAAGCAAAGAACAGAAGAGTTTGTGTGCATTGTCACTGACTGCTAGTTGAAAATTTCAAACGGTGAGCTGCAGATTTACAGATCATATACCGATTTTTGGTTGTTGAAGTGTTCTCACTAACGTCTCTAGTTGGTGTATGACTACAGTAAACTGGATTCCTTGTTCAACCTTACCTCTGTGCCTGGTAACATCCTGGGAGATAAACCAAGGCATGTGAATGGCAGCAATGTGAATTACAGACAACAGCTCCCTGTGAACAGCTGCAGTCTGAGGCCGTCCCGCAGGCAGACAGTCCTCCCAGAACTGCTGTGGTGTGGTCACTCTTCCACAGGGTGCAGTCCTCCAAGGAAAGGCTGTTCCATCATGGGAGCAGGGCCCCTCTCTCCGCATGCCTTCCACAGGATCACAACCTCCTTCCAGGCACCCACCTGCTCCAGTATGTGCATCTCCCCAACTGGCTGCAGGTGAATCTCTGCATCGCCCATGGATCCCCAAGGGCTGCAGTGGCACAGTTGCTCCATCATGGTCTGCACCAGGGGCTGCAGAGGAATCTCAGCTCTGGGCCCTGGAGCACCTCCTGCCCCTCCTTCTCCATTGATCTTGGTGTCTGCAGATCTGTTGTTCTCACACGTTCACACTCCTCTGTTCTCTGGCTGGAAAATTATAACTTCACAACAACCTTTGCTGTTGACTTTGTTCTGATTTCTTAAATATGTTATCATGGTTCTGTTACCAGCCTCTCTTTTTGGCCCAGCTTTGGCCAGCATCATGTCCATCTACAGAGCCATCAGGGACTGGCTCTGCAGGACATGGTGGAAGCTTCCAGCAGCTTCTCACAGAAGCCACTCCTGTGGTGCAAAAGCAAAAACCAGGCCATGCAAAACCAACAAAAATGGCAATTCCCACTAATACCTGTACCATTTAATACTAAATGGTTTAAGACATGAATGAATTTAGATACATTCATACATATATGAAATATATAAAAATTCAAGAGTTGCTTTGAATCAATTTTGCTCTTCATCTGGATATCAGTAATTTTTTCTTTGAGTTTCCTTCTTTAAAATATCCAGAGAAAGAAGGAAGCTATTTTTCTCCTCACCTTATAAAAATGTTATTGTTACTCTGACATTTTAAGAATTTACTCAAAAGTTTTCTGTCTATGTTATTTAATCTTACAATTAGGGATTCAAGAATATTTACTTGAAAAGTAAAAAATATCGGGATAATCAAAAAATTTCCCTGTATTGCTCTGCTGTCACTTAAATTTGAAGTTAAGATTGTTTTGTAATTCCCTCAAAAGAAGAAAAAATAAATTAGTTTCTAGGTTGAAGATTCTGGGAGATTTATGGAGTTTTATCTGGCTAGTTGCCATGAAGGTTAATTACTCTTGAGATAAGCCCTAAGGATTATGAAATTTCAAAGCTAAGAAAAAGTGTCATTCTTTGTTATATAAGGAATAAGTTCCCAAACCACTCAGATGTCCTTAGGTTGATGTTAGGAGAAATACAGGGATCAGGAATAAACTGGGACAGCTGCATTCTTGTGGGGTTTTTGTTGTTGTTGTTGTTGTTTTGTTGTTTGGGGGATTTTTTTGTGGGGGGAGTGGTTTCGTTTTGTTTTATGGTTTTGTTGTTTTATTTTTTCCTAGTGATTTTCCAGGTGAAACAACCCCTATTATATTTGTAATATATATTCCCTTCTTTTTGGGAATGAGGAGGTAAGGTGGTGTCTCTTCTCTTGGTTATGAAACCTTTCCTTTGTTGCCTTAGTTAAATTGTCTTTGCTTTGTAGCTATATTTAGTTCTAGTATTTTCTCAGCCATCAGCAAAAATATTCAAAATATCAACAAGAAGAAATGATAATATGAACAGAAGACATTTTGCTTTCTGCATTAGGTCAGATAATTTAAAAAGAAGTGTTTAAAAATAAGGTTATGATTCTTCTTATAGTATAAACATTGGAAACATAAAAAGGGATCCCTTTCTTTGATCTGTATTAGGAAAAAGGGGTAAAGATTTGCCAGCTTCACTGGCTTTTATTTTCACTGTAGAGAATTTGACATAGCTGTACATTTGGTTTGGCTGAATAGCATGTCTTGAAATGCCCTGAATCAACCATGGAGGATGTTGTGTACACAGATTTAATAAGCAAAAAGGCAAAAGAGGTTTAAGGTTCCTCATTTTCTCCACAGGAAAGATGTGTTAGCTTTTTAATTCTTGTAGAAGAAACTAGTTTTTAAGAACCAAAGAGTATCCTTAAGCTCTGGAGTTTTTAGTTACTATAAATCTAGAATAAAATAATACAATTCCAAAAGCATTGGAAACTTGATTAAAATAAAGTAAAGCATATACTGAAGAAATACTATGAACCATATTGAACTGGCAGACCTGCAAGAAATCTGGTACTTATTTACAGCAACTAATTATCTTCCTATGGGGTGGAAAAAAAAATAAAAATTGGTTCATTATTCTCTAAAGAAAATGAAGATTAGGAGAACCTTTGCCTGCTTTGGTATCTTTTAAATAATTTATATGAAAAATCACTTTTTATAAACTTTTATTTCAACACAAAAATTTTAATTCACTGTTTTGTTTTCCTGAGTTCATTTCCCATTCTGTAGAACTGCTAATAAATACAGGAATCATATTTTTTTTTTACTTTATCATTTTTTCAGTCACTCAATTAAACACTCAAGTAATCACTTTTAAGAAGACAACATTTAGTTTAAAATTTTGATTCAGTTTTTCTCTTCAGCTTTTCAGACTCATATTTAGACTATGTGATTTTATTGATTTGAGGGCTGTAATGTTTCACCACACACACACATATAGCAGTTCAGTGCTGCTTGAAATCTGACATACTGGCTAATCTCCAGTTTCCACTACATAACTTGATAAATAGTGTTTAAGTCTTGCCGAAGTTCATCCTATCTCATGGGTATTTGGTTGCCCAAAACTCTCAGAGGTACTGTGAATTATGTTCACGATCTCTGTGATACTAGCAGAAATCTAGGCATTAACCTCAGCACAGATACCTGCATTTAGACATCTAATTTAAGTGGCTTGCCCCACTCATAATTCTGGATACCTTAATTTCACGTTGAATCCCACTCAGATCTTGATTTTCCTACTAAAATTTGGCATTTAGTACTGTATGAGGAACTCAAGGGTGTCTGAGCCATTCCTATGATTGGTAGAAATGACACAGGGGACTTAAAGGAGACTTTTTAAATCAGGAGCTTTGGCCAGAAGAGATACACTGGAGCAGTTTAAATAATGTTTTTAGTAGATTCTTTTTTTTTTTTTTCACTTGAACAGAAAAATGCTTAGTTTATTTTATGCAACAAAGTCATCAACTCAGGCTGGTAGATATAGCACCACACATTGTAGGAGCCTTGCACCGTCCAGAAGCAGCAGCTCAAAACTTTGAATCCCTGGCAGAGAGTGTCCCATATGTAGGCAACTGAATCGAGCCCAGGGTGTTGACATTGGCCATGTTTAAGCTCATCATCCTAAATTCCATTTATAGCTAATGGAAAAAGAGTGACACTCTTAGGGCATAACTTGTCTGACCTAATTTAGATGTGCTCATTAAAGGTCATACACAAGGGGCCTCCATGAGTCAATGAGGGGCTGCAAATTGCATTAGAGGAATTGCAAAAGCATTTTAAAGGAGTTTTTGTGACTGCCTGTGCACTGACTCCTCACGTTGAAAGTGATGAGCATATTAGCAAGCTTATATTGGGTAAAGTTAGTAGATAGACATGAGTTATGATAAGCTCTAGAAGAAGCAGCTGCCAAGATTGTGTGCACAGCAAGGGCTGACTGCTACTGTTTCAGAAAAAAAATGGAATAGGTTGCCCTGTAGGACTCTTGTTTTCTGTGGCTAGGTTGAGTAGACTCACTAAAAAGAGAGCTGGCAGCAATGCTTTTTCTTCTGTCTGTGACAGGATGTTTTTGCCACAAACAGCATGACAGAAAGAATATTGAAGTTGAAAGATTCAGGGCAGTGGAGATTAGAGTAAGAAAGATTTCCATTAAGAAGGAAGTAGCTACAACTGTGAGGTTAAATGTGACATATAACAGAAGCTAGAGACTTGGGAGAAGAATAACTGTTGAAAGACATGAGGAAAGCCAGATTTGTTTGGCAACTGATATTCAAAGTCTAGACAGACAGAACCTCATTAAGTGTATTTGAATCCTCATCACGTTTAATTCTTCTGGTTTTGTTAATCTGAACCAGAAAAATATAACACCTAGATGTAATAAAGGAAGTTGGGCAGAGTTTGTAAACCAACCCAGGGTCAAGCTCTGAATCTTCAGGCAGTAAGGACATAGAAGGGCTATTAGTTTTCAAGAATTTGTATCTAACCTCTGTACCATTACTGACAGCAAAACAAGTGAGTCTTGATAGAAGCTTGTAAACCACTACATCTCTGTTCTGAAAGAGCTTTTTGAGAAAACTAGTGAATTAAAGCAGCTGGCCTGTGGGAACTTAAGTCTAGCTGTTGTTGCAGGGCAAAATCTCTGTAAATGTTTGTTTATACACACATACACATACACACACACACATGTATGCATATATATATGACAGCTATAAATAGTGAAAACAAATTGTTGAAAAAGGCTTGTACAAAAAAAATTCTTAAGGTTCCCAATAAAGGGTATATTCATTATACTGCTATTGAAATATGAATAGGATATTACTCTAGGAAACTGGTTGGACACTGAATATGTCTTCAGAAGTTTTTGAGCTACTTAGTCCTAAGCAACTTTATAAACTCTGTGACTATAATCTCAAGTCTTAATTTTAGAATTAGTTTCAAGGGATACAAAATTCACTGCTGCTTTTTAAAGAGCTCGTACAGGGGCAAAACAAAGATAAAGGCAGGCTGACCTTCCATGAGGCCTAGGTAGACAGACCTTGCAATGTTTTCTATAAAGACAGTGTAGGTGAACTGTAGAAACAGTACCTTGCTGTTAACCCTCAGCAAAGTCTGAAGAAATGCCACATCTATCAGGTTATGGTGACATATATAGATTACAGCCTGAAGGTAGAAAACCCAAAGAGCAGATCAAATCCCTAAGAATGGAAAACTGTCTCTTTTTAAGTATAACTGCTCTCTCCTAAAAAATCTCTGGAGTTTTATCTTATTGAACTGTAAAAATGTATAAATCTGGAGCAAGAAAATAGACTATCATGTCACCTTTACCTGTCTTGTATGATTCACCTCTAAAGATCCTTATCAACACCTTGGAGAAGCAGACATTGTTACATTGAGTGTTAAAAACAAATTAAAAAAAAAAGAAGAAGAAAAAGACCCCTGACTTCATGAGCAAACAGAAAACATATAATGATAATTACAGAAAGGCAATAATATTACTAATGAATTTTGCCTAACCTCTTGTGCAGTGCTCTGGAATTTAAAACTTTTGACTAAATTAAGATAAAAACAGCTGTCAAGGGAAGAAGGATCCAAGGAAATGGACAAAAGATTGTAAAGGAACAAATTTTTTACTTTGTACACGTTTAACCAGTCACTGACCAGCACCAAACTGGTTTAATTAACCTTGGACTACACATTACACAAAAAGCTACATCAAAACTGATTTAAAACATCATTCTGTACCTATTTATAACAACAGGAGTTTTGTTTGTTTTGCATGTTTGTTTTTTTTTGTCTGCATACATATTGTCTCTAGGTTAAATGACTGGATCCTTGGTATGTCGAAGACAGTGGAAATTATTTAAAACTTGATGGATAGCTGTGAAAGGTGTGGGGACCAGAGATTAGATAAGTCACAGACCAACCAATTCTATCAGTATCTTTTGTAGTGCAAATACGTTTGTGAACAATATTCCATAAAATGAAACAGTCTTTGCAGAATGCATTCAGATAACCAGATCTCCTTCCACATGGAGCTATAGATGGAAATCAAGAAGAGCTACACCACTTCAAGGAGGATAAATTGAGACAGTTGGGTTGTTCAGCCTGGAGCAAGAAGTCTCTGGAGAGACCATATAGCAGCATTCCAGTATTTGAAAGGGGACTACAAGAGAGCTGGAAAGGGACTTATTACAAGAGCATGTATTGACAGGACAAGGGACAGTGGCTTTAAACTGAAAGAGAGAAGGTTTTTATTAGATATGAGGGAGAAATTCTTTACTCTGAGAGTGGTGAGATATTGAAACAAGTTGCCCAGAGAAGCTGGAAATGTGGAAGGTCAAGCTTGACAGGGCTTTGATCAACCTGGTCTTGTGGAAGGTATCCCTGTCCATTGCAAAGCGGTCAAAGCTAGCCCATCTTTAAGGTCCCTTCCAATCCAAACTGTTCTATGATAATATGATCCAATGATACCCAAAAGATGTAATGAGTGTTGTTTGAGGATATCTACCAGGCAGCTTTGTGTTTGATCACTTCAGACTTTATCCAGGACTGGAAACCAAATATGTGGTGCTGAACACACAACAGAATTCAAACATCTTTCCACATTCAGCAAAAAGGAATTTTTTTCCTGGCTAACAGAATACTTAGACAAGCAAAATTAACAACCTGATATCCCTGTGTCAGTACCTGCTCTAAGCTTGAGAGCATCAGAATCTCTCCATTACTGTCTAACTGAGTTTAATGCTTTATTAAAATGCAATTTTATTTGTAAGGACTCAGAATTATCAAGTATCAGAGCTAATGGAATTATTTTTATGCTTTTAGTAGCAGTGAGAGTTTTGATTTGTATTTGCCAGGAGAAAGTGATCCCTAACCACTTACTGTAGAAATATGAAAGGATTGCTCTTGTATATATTTTTAGATTGTACTTGAAAGTGTAGGGTTTTTTAAAAAAGCTTTAGGCACAGAAAACCCTATTTTCTTGCATATATTTTGAACAATTATGTACGGTTGCATACTGAAAACTATATGAGCTAGAAAACTTCTCCCATATGCTTCTCAAGACAGATCATCTCTGGTCAGTCCCAGTTAAGACAAGGAAATAACACTAATAGCTGTAGCACTATTAATTTATTAATTTCTGCAAAAACTGAATTCTTTTTCTGCTGCATGAGATAGATCATGTCAGATGGTTCTGTGCCCTTTCAAGTTTCAAGCAGTCTACTTTCAAGCTTTTAGCACTAAATAACAAGAAAGCACTAAGTAACAAATAACTAAAAAATACTTAGCCCTAAACACTTTAACACTAAATAACAAGAAACATTGCACCTTCTTTTCCCCACTTCTCCTCCCATTTTAGTAAGCAATGGAAGTAAGCCAGTTTTTAAACACTGTTAAAGAATATTGTATCTTCAAATGGTGACAACTATGAAAATTATAAAAAAGTTATTAATAAGGACATCTTATTTTCCTTACTCTTACAGTGTGTGTAGAGTTCATTTCACCTAAAAAATACATTATTATATCTGAGCCAATCACCTCAACCTCTTCTCATGGGAAAAGGAGAGAATTAGTCACTTATAGGAAATGATAGTAATGATATATTTCAAACATTTTCTTTAGAATGGACTGCATCATGCTCTCCACTAGTTATGCCAGATCCAATAAGAGCTTTCACATTTAGTTAGATGAAGCTCATTATCTATAATTTTTGCTAATGCTTGCACAAATAAAGCACTCCTTCATTCCCCATTGTCCCTAGAGTGGATTGGAGTCTTGATTTTTGATCACCAATTGAAAGTCTACATTTTTCTGTACATATTTTCACATATGTGACATTCAAAAGTGTGCATGTGTGTAATGTTAATTGACAATGATAAAAAATCTTTACCTTATTCTGTACAAAAAAAGAAGAAATTAAAATTGGTTATTCCACAGAGTCCAGATTTGTCCAAGAGATAGACAAAGGTTAGGGGTTTCATTTGAGGTGTGGGAGAGTAGACTTAAATCTCTGTTCTTTATGACTAAGAGAACTTCATATCCCAGACATGTATCATCTATGTTTTCATCTTGCTGAATGAAAGAGGGCCGAAGAACAAGCACACTGTTGAGCTGATAGCTCACAATCACTTTGCTCTGAGCCAAGTCTGTGGTAGAGAAAGTTGTTCACCAGATAATTACAGATCAGTCTGTACACTTTCACCTTCAGATCATCAATCCCCTTCCATGTCTTTGTCATTAAAATAACTGTAGACATGTCTACTAATGAATGCTTTTGTGTGTGTGTGTTTGTTTGACTTTGTTTGTGTGTTTTTTTTTTCTTGGTAAATTAATATATCTGCAAGAAAAAACAATATTTGGTCAAAAATATTAACATTTTATAGCCAGGAATGGCAACTTGGTAGTGATCCTGTGTGGTACATGCTAGAATTTAAGCCACTGTGGAGGTAGATGTCACTTTCAAGGAGATAAATAAGTAAGTGCCTAAGGAGGTAAGCTCTTCCCCTGGTTTATTTTTAGTATGCATATTTGCCTCTTCAAGGTAGTGCTTTTAGGGAAAACAGACTTATTACTGGAAGCAGTAAAAGCCTAGAGAGCTGTAGAAGAATCTGAATGATAGACAGAGATGATAAATCTGCAGAAAAAAATTGAAGGGGAAAAAGTTTCATTAGTCATTATGAAAATAAGGAACATTTCAAAAATAGGAGAGCGGAATAAAGAAGCAGTAAATAAAATAAAAAGCCCAGTTTTGATTATGTTCAAAGAGAATGAGCATACTACATCCAGAAAGTTTGCAAACAAGGCACATATGAATGCAGCAACTCATCTAATGTTTAAATGGAACACTGTTCTTCTACTTACTTTAAAAAATTAAGAATTATTAGCAAGTTTGAAAATTCATAGAAACTAGATTGCCATAAAAAGAGCAGAGGATCTTTGCTGAACAAAGTTTGAAGAAATTAGTAAAACTGGAATATAAATAATCAAACTATTGCAGCAACCTCACATATTTTGTTGAGTGATTTTTTCAATCTGTTTGGTACTTATGAACTATGACTTCTAATTGTGTGTTGCTTTTTTAAGATAGACTAACAGTAATGCATAATAAAAAGTATAATTCAAGATTCAAGTATATTATCTCTTATAACTACAATGTCATTTGACTTCTATACTGTATTAACACCGTTATATTAGTGTTAAGCATTTGATTACTGAGGTAATTAAGAAAACTTTTAAGACATTTTATACTCTCAGCCATTTCACAAGGGCTATAAAACTATCCCATCAATTCAGTCTTCAGGAAAAATTGGTCCTCTGTGGGAGAACATCTCTCATGACGGCAATCAAAGCACCTACTATAGCAAGATGTATTTGCTTACTTGTGCTTCACAGTGCAACTTTGTGCTTGAGATTTATGGGAAGAATTAAAATGAAATGCAGCATGTTTGTGAGCAGTGTGCAGATCCGCATGCATTACCTAAATTAGTAGTTCTAAAATATTCAGGTTCATTTTGTATGTCCTTCCTGTTATTTAGAGGATTTATCTGGGGAAGATAAGCTCATCTAGCAACTTCATCTTAGAGAACTTTAAAACATCTGAAGAACTTTAAGGAATCTCATGCATTCAGTGCCTGAAAATTTGTTTCCCCATTCTCAGAACTTTAGAAATAATGAAAATAAGTGTGGCATTTTTGGCATAAAATAGAACTAAATTGAGCCAGAAAGAACACTAAGAGCACTGTACTTAGGGCAGAGTACTCGCAGAGTATTTACAGAGTACTTGCAGAGTACTTGCAGAGTACTGCAAAGTACTCTGTAACTCACCAAAACACCAACCAAGCAACCAAGAACTTTCTTCTAGACCACTTAATTCAGGCATATTTTCTACTTTTCAGCTTAGAGGTTCCACACTGTGACCAAAAGACAGAGAGGCTTTTAAAGTCCATTAGGCTTTCAGTTTTGCTTATATAATGTTTCAATGCTAGTCCAAAACAATGTGTTTATATTTTTTTCATAACTGGAGAACCAGGGAGAAAAACAACCATAGTCATCAACCCATTTTCCTGAGTGATTTTTATTTGAAGGGTCTGTGCATGACAGAGTCTGAACTTAAGCATTTTGCTACTATAAATCTAACACCATGACTTTCAGTGTACTCTGGCACCTTTAAAATGTGCTACACTAAAAAAGACATCGATTTCTGAAGAAAGCCAGCTCCACCTGAACTGACACCAGCACAGGTGTTTACAAAAAACATTGCCTTGTAAAAATGACACTGGTTTACTACTCATATGTTCCTCATTTTTATACAGGAATATTAATTGCTTCTAATAAACAACAAAAAAAGATCACATGGCTAGTGGCTTGCTCTCCTTGGAGTCCTCTTCATCACTGTTTTAAGTCATCAAAAGAACTTTTTAGTATGTTAAAGTCTCTTATACAAGTAATTAAGGAATTAGAGAAAACTATGAATTCCCCAGTTAATGTAGTCTACATAATAGACTAAATTGTTTGTTTTGGTTTGGCTTTTTATTTGTCTGTTTTCTGTTTTTTGAAATTATTTTTTTATTTATAGCAAGGTGTTTTGTTATATATACTAGACTAAAAGCATGATTAAATGTTTTATCAAAGCAGATTTTTTTCTAAGATTGTTATGTTTTCAGTCTTTCATTTGTTTTCTTCTTCCTTTACATATTTTTTAAATAAAATAACAAAAAAGTACTATTGTTTCTACAACTGATTCACAGTATTAAGTATCCAAGAGAGTAATTTTGTTTCTACAGCTGATTTGTTAAAAATAATTTTGGAAATAATAAGACATTTGCCTCCAGAAAACTCTAAAACTTTACATTATGTGATCACTTGTTACTTGAAAGGAAAATAAAAAGGGGTTTTCAAAATAATTGAAAATTCTAAAGCAGCAAAAAGGTCTGGATGAGTCAGAGAGTAAAGTATAGGCAATTCAGAGAAGCAATAAAGGAGATTGACCAAAATAAAGAGCTGACACTTGTCATGGTCTTGGTAGAAGACTGTGGAACTTGGTGGTGGGCGTATAACATTTTTTTCAGAACTTTCAGTCAGAAAGGTTCTCAGACTATGAAAATTCTGGTCAAATGGAGAGCAGGTACAGGATCTCAGGGTTACAAATAACCTTGTGATCAGTGTTAGCTGGGGAGAAAACACCTGAATCATGTCCTTGGGCTGTCTGAGACAGATGAAAGATTCCAATCTCAGTCTCTTATATTACGGATGAATAACCTCATTAAAGGCTGTTTAATGAGCCCTTTGTATGTCATTCTAAATTAACCATGTGGTTAAGTATGATACAGCAGGAATATTGACTCTGGGTTTTCCAAATTCCACATTTTTTTCCCCGAGGCAGGCCTGCATTTCTGATTCTGAAAGTTTTATGTTTTGCCTGTTTGTTGGGCTTTTTTTGTTTGTTTGTTTGGGCACATATTTTTGTTTTGGTTTTTGTTTTTTTCCTGTGATGATTTTCCAAACACATTTTTATTCTGTTTTATTTCATAAAGGAAGAGGAGAATGTATGAGAGTTTTGAAAACAGACTTTATTTTTAACTATACTTCCTTGTCCTCTTTTTCATTAAGAACTGGTACCTCCCAGGTTCTGCAGTCTAATTAATTTAAAACCAAAACAACTACATAATTAAATTTCTAGCTGTATGAGTGTCCCAATTCATATCCCTTCCATCTTTATTTCAAAAGACCTGCTCATGAATGTACAAAATGATGTCTAAAAAACAGAAATATGATTCTAGCTTGAGTGAAATATTACCAGATTTTAACCTGATCGATATTTCATTTAAATAGAAACACTCTGATTTTGCGAAAATTAGGTCATATTTAACCCAGGCTAAAAGTGCTCAACAATGCAGAGCTACCTAAAGTTAGGGACTAACTGGGAATCATTAGAAACTGACTTCTGCATTCTCTCTTTTGATCTGAGTTTTGCTGGAGAAGGTCCACAATCTGCATTTTCTCTGTGTGTTTTCTGTTACATTCATGATATTATTCAGAGTTTATTTGGAAGCAGGCACCTAACATGTAACCTTATCATTCTTCTCATTCTCCTTATTTTCCCCCCTTTTAGTATCCTTTCTGCCCTACCAGTTTCTGCTGGTCTCCAAGTGTCCTTTGTGCACTACATTTTTCCTTCACACTACATTTTTCCTTCACACTGTGTGTTTTAATCTTCTTTCTTATATTTACTCTATCTTTCTCCATTTCATGTCACTGACATGACTTTCTGTCCCCACTTTCATTCCCTGGTGCCCTATCAGCATTTCTCCTGTACCAGCCTTTCCAATTTAGTTTTCATTTCCTCCTTGAGATAAATCTAGTAGTGTCGCAGATTTCTCTCTAACACCATGTAAGTACTGCATTAAAACTCTATTAGTGGTAATTGAGCTAATGTAAGAGTGCAGATTACCTATAATTTATGGCACAGTAACTCTGTGTCTTAGACATTGTAATGAATCACCATTTTAATTTAAATGTATTGGACGCTTACCAAACCTCCTAAAGTGAGTTTGGGAATATTTGAAAGAATATTCTAAAACCTCTGGCAATTGAAATGTAAGCAGTCCAAATCCAGAGTCTTTCAGGATGGTAGAGTGATCCTGGGAGCATATATTCAAGCTGTCTTCTCCACTATGAGGAGGGTCATATATGTTTCATCTCTTGCATCAGCTTCCATATATTCCTTTTTTGCAGCAGACAAAATAAATTTCAGTCCAGACTCATGTATTTTGAATAAGATCAGACAGTAGTTATTCACATACACTGATACTTAGTTATTGTATTCCGTCTTGCATAATTTAATAATTGCTATGAGTCTAATTGCTTCAGTTAGGTTAATCAGGAGTAGCTTTTGCCCAGTATTTTTAATTTAAGAGAGTTTCACACTTTAGACATGTCAATTATGCTGTGCAGTCCTGAGTGTCTAGATTATGCTGAGTTTAGCAGCTTCATGAAACTGACAAAATTCAGACTTTTAACAGTTGAAATTGAGAGAGGGGGGAATTTGGAACTGATCAGCAAAAGAACCTTCCCTGTCATTCTATTGTGAGTGTTTCACTTGCAAGCAGTGCACTGATGGAGTGGTCATCCACAAATCATTGTTTAACTGCACTGATTGTTGTGCTGAAGCTAGCTAGTTGCTTTTTATGCCAAGCAAGACAGTGGATATTTTATGTCAGTGCTGGCTCAATAGTTTTGCTCATCTGCATTTGAAAATACTCAGATATGTTCTAAGATGTGCAACTCGTAAATCTAAGCATATGGACTGTGTAACCACATGGAAGTAAAATCAGTCCACCAATGTAGTTTTCCCCTTTCACGCCCTTTTTCTTCTGATTACAATTCTAGGATCTTGTTAAATGCAACCAGGATATAAATTATTATAAGAATTAATATAGCTCTGTTGCTAAGGGAATAAAAGTATATATACACTTTTTTTTTTTTTTGGTGTTGATATGCATTTACGTGTTTCTCCTGCCCTTCTCTGTATTTTTAGTGTATATATTTGTACATCACCCAGACAGTGTGTTTGTATGGTGGTTGACGGGAGAGATGTCTGAAAAAATATTTTCCTGAAGGAGATGGCAACTTGAAAATTTATTTTTCTAAAAGTATTATGTTTTCATAACTATTACAGTCAATAAGTATGCATTACATGGTATTAGCCTTAGCAAGGTATTTTAATCTAACAGTTCTGCACCATGTTCACATTAATATGCAAATAGAAGGAGAATACAAAATTAAATGGAATTTAAAGTTGAAAGTTAATTGACATTTTTGTCACAAAAGCTCAGAGAAACAGTACTTGTGGTTTAATGGCAAAAAGCTAATGTGTCATCCTAGGGAGGGCTACATCAATTTAGAGCTAAGATGATTTTACTGAGGAAAAGTGCAAAGTGCTGTTTGTGTATGCAGGTTGCCAGCTCCCCCTATGCAGGTGGTCCCATCACCATAAACCTGGACTAAATTGCTGCCGTTCATTAAACACAGTGGCTGTCTGGATAACTGCCTAGCACAGACTTACACAGGCCATCTATTTCTGTCAGAAATATGATATGTCACTGACAAAAGCTTAATTACTCCATTAATTAATAGGACAATTTTCAAAATGCCTTGCAATGCAGCTTGACACTCATTAGTGCCATTTATGAATAATTTCTCTCAGGGTATAATAAGCTATAAAGTGTAATTTGAAAGAGAATAATACATGTTTAAACCCTATGTATCTCTGAAACCAAAATCTATTCTTTGCTGAATTAGCCAGCTTTATGAAAGAAGCATAGACCTATCAGCTGAATGCTTGGAAAGATATTTCTCTATATCAAAACACTTCTGTCACAGAACAGCAAGTGTGTGGATTGGACAGAAATATTCTGGACTGGAGTTCAGGCCATATTTCCCTACAAGAAATCTTGATTCCACTCTAGATGCTCTTACTCCCCTCAGTTCTGTGTGAAGGCCAGGGATGCCAAAATGCTTGGACCTCTACTGTACTAGCACATCCCTATGTCCCTGAATGTCTACATCCCTTTATATGACTGCATAAATTAGAGGACAAAAGTGCTGGCAAAGATTATTCCATCAAGTATCTTCTAAAATGTAGGACCAAGACTGATTATGAAGGGCTGTAAAAGTGCAAGAGAAAAATAAGCCAAAATAAGATAAATTCATGGAGAAAATATGAGCACAGCTCCACTGTTTTATATGCAAGTAAGTTAGGTGTGGAAAGAGAAACATTTTAAAAGATTATTGCACTTTTTTGAGGTAGTGTCTTCTAGTGCCTGCTCTGCAACAGAGCTCTTTTTTTTTGAATTTACGAGTTTTTAAATTTTTTTAATTGTTTTTTTCAGAGTTCATTCAACATAGGATAGGATCAAAAATCCAATCACTGGCCCTGCATGTGAAAATCTGCAGATGTCTAAAGTTTGAACAGTATGGGCTGCTTACTGACAGATAGGCACTTCATTTCTCTCTGCTCTTTGCAGATTCATAAAATTAAAAGTTTTACTTCATTATTCGTCTGCTGCTCATTAAGCAATTCTTTTCTTACAGAAAACATTTTTTGCCACTTTAATAGAGAGGCTAAACAAAAAATATGGAAATAATAGTACAACATTATGAAGGTTGCCACAAAAAATATAGTAAATATATACATTTATATATATATACACATAAATATGAAAATATATTTAAAATAATAACATATATTAAAATATATGTAAGATATATTAAAAAAGACCTGCTTCCAAGGTCAGTAGTGCCTAGAGTGTTTAAGAAAAGTAAGTTAGTAAGGCAGTTCTTGAAAAATACTTTCTTTGTGTAAATGGTGATATAGTAAGGCAAATTGCCTTACAGGAGTGTTAGTGCAAACTCTCCAGTCCAAAATCAGGATTTTAGGAAGCAGTCTTTTAGGTTTCAAATCTGGGACTCTATCACCTATGATTTTTTCATAGTATCCACAAATTTCACTATCCAGACAGCATTCCCAAAAAGAGATCAGAATTTGCTGAATGTTCACCCTTAGAACATTTCATTTCTTAGGCATTCCCTAATGAATGACAAGAAGTAGTGTGGGCTGGGAAAGTGAAAACCATTACCACTTCCTCTGCCTGACCTTTTCACCTGCATAAGTTGCTTGTTAGTCAACTGTGGAGGCTGAGCTGACAGTGTTCATCTGCCTTGGCTCAGGATCTGACTCTAGAACAGCATGGATGAGGGACACAGTAACCTTTTCAGCCACCCCAGTCTTAGCCCTCTTGTCAATCAAAGCCCTAAGAATACACTGAAAAAACAGATTTTCTGAGGGTGGGCACTCAGCAGGTTCTAAAAACCCAACTCTTTGAAAAAGTCTCATTTAGACACTCACCAGTTAGAGCCTTTTAACTTGGTGCACACATCTTAATCAACCAAATCCTTATAGACTTCCACAGCTTGGGTAGCTTTGATATTTAAAGGTGCCTTTTTCCCAGAAAACCCCGTTGATCATAGTGGGAATATGGTTAAAGTCTCAACTTGGCTCAGCTTGAAAATGTGTGCTCAGCCACAAGCCAATTGAAATATATCATCTCCCCTGCATGTCCCTAAAGAAAAACAAACAAACAAACTCACAAACAAGCTCCAAATAAACTTTAAAAACCCTAAAAACACCGAAACCAAAACCACAACATAAAACAAAATTTTCTTTGACTTCCCAGCAAGAATCTCATGCTATCATTTGCTCTGGAACTGATCTAGGCAAGACCATATTATTCAATCCTCAGTGACTGAGTATAGTCAGGTGTGTTTTTTGGGAAAGAGGAGAGGCGTGTTAAGTGGTACTCTAATGTGTCTTTTGCACACTCCCATTCAAAGTATAGAGAGTATTATTTTAATCTTTAAAAAATAAAATCACAAAAACAAAGGGAAAAATGTTGCTGAGTGGTCCACTGATGTTAATGAATGGCTTCTGTCTTCTCTCAAAATTCAGTCCTCTTTTTTTGTTCCCCTTCAAAACCAATAAAACACAGAAAAAGTGAGAGTTATAGGTCTATTTGTCTTTAGCTTTTGCAGTTGAGAGGAAAGGGCTCCAAACCAATGCCTCAAGCAATTTTTGTTAGTTTTATACACTCAATCCTACTCTCAAACTGTTTTTCCTGCAATTGTTACTTTTCCTTGATGCTAATAAGAACTACTACCCAAAAAATATTACAGAAGTACCTGCATAATCTTTCCCCTCTCCAGTATAGATACTATCTCCCATCCCTATAATCAGCGACCATTTTTATTTAAAATGTCCTCACCTTTGATTTTAAATCCTTGAATCCAATGTACACACCTCAGCATATGGTGAATACTTCAAAATAAATATAAATAGATATGAAGTCTTCCCATCCACCTAAGAGTCAGTGTAAACTAAGTGGTTATTTCTCTGTGGTGGTGTTATGCACATCGTTGCATTGGAAGAAACAAGAAATCTTTGGTGGCCATGTTGACACACCAAGTGTGGCTGTGCACCTTTCTAATGGAAGACAGAGAGCTTCTCTTCCAGAACGAAAACAATAATCCAAATTTCTTGACTCTCATCTTAGTCATCAAAACAGCCAGTCATAATGATAAGAAACATGAGACTTATCTTGACTCAGTCTGAGCTGATGTCAGCCTTTATGTCCCACATTGCAAGACAGTGTTATAACACTAAGCTATAATAACAGAAAGAAAGAGATAAACTGCTTTAGAGGTGAGCTTCTACAATGCTGAAACCACAAAATTACAGGGATTGGAAGGAAAGATTGTAAAAATAAATTTAGGATCTATTTTGGGATAATGCAGATTATTGATCCTTAGAATAGGAAGGCACATGAATAAAAATAACATAAACTACAAAAAGTATAATTAGTCCAAGCTAAAAAGTAAGGCAACCAACTACAAAACCCAAAAATCTCAGGTGTGCTCCTTTCCAGCTGGGTCATTTCATGACCCCCCACAACATAGTACTCTCTCAATGGCCTGATGATTCATGCATTCCTGGGCTTCCTGCTGCATTGGAAAGAGTGAAGAGGGATCTCAGCTAGAATATGCCATAGGGAGGAGTTATGATTGAGACTACCTGCAGCTGGAGTTTACCTTCTATTAATTTGCATTGCAAGAAATCCACTCATCTCTCACTGTTCAAATAATTTTTACTTTCTTGTATTTTTATTGCCTTTACCAGTGTTTCAGGTTTCTCTTCTCAAATAAGGAAGCTGTGAGTGTTAAGTGTCATCTGAACAGGCCTTAAATTCCTGACGTGATTTCCTATGCTTAAGGTTGCTGTCATTATCTGCTCCAGAGAGTTAAGGGAGATTAAGCAGCTGCCTACATTATCCTGAATTGCTTTCATATTTCCCACAACATATGTCTGTGTATGTGGGTAAATAACTGCAGATACTGCGAGATACCTGTGTGCTTACAGAGTTAGGTGACTCTGAAAAACAAGATTATCATCTGGGAGTCAAGGATTATTTAGTTTCTTAAGCTTTATTTTGTTAAGATTTAAGTGAATTTTATCCATGAAGAATGTTTTTTATCCTTAAAACACAGGCCAAACCATTGACATTTACATGATGATATTATGGAGACAAAGGAAATCCTGTCACCGTACTGTCACCTTAATTAAAAAAAACCAAAACTCTTTAAATGCTTTGGTCTCATTAAGAGATAATAAACTTTTCAGAGTCTTTTGTCTGTAC
>VWYP01021211.1:0-13837 GCA_013400435.1 Pycnonotus jocosus | reverse complement strand
AAACCCCACCAAAACCCAAAAAGCTTATTAAAAAATAGGCAAAAAAACCCCCCCAGGAATATTTGTCTGGTTTTGTGTGGGTGAGGATTTCTCATGAAAGTTCCAGGGATTTTTTTAATTTTATTTTTTTTTAATGTGTCTTTTCTGTCCGTTTTATTTCCTCATCGCTTACAGGTATTTTTTTGGATATTAGCAGTAACCTTTGTGTCGCCCACATCCTGGTGTGCATCACCACCTTTTGTGCATGAAAAGCACAAGAATCTTTACTTATCATCAGAAGAACACAGGACAATAATTTCTATTTTCTGCCCCTTTTTTTTTTTTTTTTTCCACTGAAAAGGGTGGGGAGAGAGGCTTGTCCTGGAAAAATCCTACACAAAACTTCTCTGAAAAAGAGCTGTCAGTGGCACATGGGGTGTTCCTCAGTCCATTCAGTGTGGGAGAGGCTCTTCAGGTCAAATTCTTCTTTAAAAAGTGCTTTTCTCAGCAGGGTCGATGTCCTCTGCCCTCACCTGAGTTGGAAGTTCAGTTTGGGAATCAGGGAATGCTTTGGGTTGGGAGGGAGCTTAGAGCCACTCCTGCCATGGCAGGGACACCTCCAAACATCCCAGATTATCCCAGATTATCCCAGGTTATCCCAGATTATCCCAGCCTGGCCTTGGGCACTCCCAGGGATCCACAGCTTCTCTGGGAATTCCATCCCAGCCCCTCTCCACTCTCCCAGCCAGGAATTCCTTCCCAATATCCCACCTAAACCTCCTCTTTTTCAGTCTGAAACTGTTCCCCCTTCTCCTGCCACCACGGTCCCCTGTAAACAGGAACAGTTCATTGATTTAAATTTCTGCATTTTCATTAATCTCCACCTATGTGCTTTGTCCTGTTTGGGTTACTTTGGGCCAAGATAATCAGGATTTTAATTGTAAATTTAATCTGCATTTACACCGGAGTGAGGGAAGAACAGTATTATGGGATGTAGCAGCTGCTGCTGGGTTTGGTTCAGGTAACACGGGTAAAATGACATTAATGTCAAGAGTCAGGAGCAAGAAAAATCCCTTGTGCTCAGGATCTTCTCAGGCCTTGTTCCTTCTCCTTCACACCTCCTCTTCCACCTGTGTCCTTGGAATTCTGCTTCCAGAGCCCAGGGAAGGCCAGGAGGACGGGATGAGCTCGGGGAGGTTTTCCTGACCACTCCCAGCAAAGATCAATGTCCAGGTGCCCTGCAGGGGTCTGTGGGGGCATTTTCCAGCTGTAAAATGAAGGCAGTGGCACTAATTGAGCACAAACCCTTGTGCAGAAGAGGTGTGAAAACACTTTGTGGAATTACACTTATGGAATTATAGCTACGCTGTAAAAAAGCATTAAAAAAAAAAGTTTTAAATATATAAAAAAATGAAGCTACTAAACATGAGCATTCTATAAAACGTTACAACTCACTGTGGAATTTCAGCAATTCCATTTGATCCAGAAAACAAACAGAGGAGGGAGTGGAGCAAAAAAAGAACACAGTTTTTATCTCCACGCTCCTCATTTCTATAAAGGCAAAACAAACCCAGGCCCTTCACCCTCACAAATGAGAACCTTCATCTCTCATTTTTAAAGCTCTGGATGTTTGGGGAAAGGGTGGCCCAGGAGAGTTTTCACACCGAATTCTGTGTCTGACCACAACGCAGATGCACACAAAGAGCACCCAGGATATTTGATGAAGTCACTCTGTCTGGAGCTGGGAGAAATCCCTGCGGTGTTACAGCTTCTCTGAGAACCCCCAAAATTACTTTTTGTCAGTAATTCAGTACATACCTGACCAAAAAAAGAAAAAAAAAAAGGAAAAAGAAAAAGAAAAGTTGCCTGACTGGTTTTGTTGTTTCAGCTGTGCTGAAGGGGGAAGCAAACAAAGCTTCAGCATTTCAATTAACTTTCAACTCGGAGCATATTTTCAAGTAAATATTTATCAGTGTTGATGCTCCCCCCTCCCCAAACAGTAGCTCAGCTTCAGCATTTTCTATTTAACAAATCCTTGGTTGCTATCAGAGACAAGGATTTCTCTCCAGGAGGAAATGAGGGAAATCTCTCCCTGCATCCTTCCCTAGCTCTGGATTTCTTGTCTCCTCTGCTGGAATTTCTCCAGCAGGGGAGGGCTCACTCCCTTTTTTTAACACTTGAGCAGATGAATAAGCTGCGCTCTCCGAGCTGCCCCATCCCAGCACAACCTGCAGTAAATGTGGATTATTCTCTCTGCCAGCCCCATCCCAGCACAACCTGCAGTAATTGTGGGTTATTCTCTCTGCTCTCCGAGCTGCCCCATCCCAGCACAACCTGCAGTAAATGTGGGTTATTCTCTCTGCTCTCAGCCAGCCCCATCCCAGCACAACCTGCAGTAAATGTGGGTTATTCTCTCTGCTCTCCGAGCTGCCCCATCCCAGCACAACCTGCAGTAATTGTGGGTTATTCTCTCAGCCAGCCCCATCCCAGCACAACCTGCAGTAAATGTGGATTATTCTCTCTGCTCTCAGCCACCCCTGAGCTCCTCTCTGCTCCCATGGCAGCAGCAAACACCAAAGGATGTCAGCTCAAACCCAGCTCTGCCTTTTCTACTCCACTCTGCCCTTAAGAATAAAGTTTTTGCTTTGCTGTCCCCAGCTGATTTCAGCAGAAATCTCTCCCAATGCATCCAACATTCCCAAAAGATCCCCCAATTAACCGGTAACGATCCCAAATGCAGCACTCAGAGCTGGAGAGGGGTGGTTTATTGGGACTTGGCAACTTCAAAGCAGCAGCAGCAGCCCCAGATTATCCAATTGCAGCTCCTGGCAGCAGCTGTTAAATCTTAAATTGCTGAAACATTATCTGGCGTGCAGCACGATAAAGCTCTGGAAAAAAAAGAAAAAAAAAAAAAAAAAGGAAAAAAAAATCGTGTGGAAATGTACGGGGACAAACCCGAAACTTGCATCCTTTCGGTACTTCAGGAAAAAATAAAAGTTCACTGCGGGAGGGGGAAAGGCTTTAGGAAAGAGGTGATCAGCAGACAGCGTGGAGACAGCTTATCTCGCTGATCAGAAGATACTGGTTTTAAATCACAGGTAAACAGGCTTTTGAAGTATTGCAGACTATTTAATCTCTAACTACCGACATAATTTTTTTTTAAAAAAAAACCTGTTTTAATCAGGAAAAGTGATTATTTCAGCTCCCAGGGAAAGTGTCTTTAGCGAGGTGACCCGGTTATTCCGCAGGGTGTTTTACTCTACTAAATAACTCCAAAAACACTGTAGAGAAGACCTTTTACAGATGTGCCTGCAGGAGCTGGGAGTGCCTTTGTTGGTCTTTATTCAGCCCGGTTATCCAGTTGCTGTGATTAAAACACGTGCTGATATTTCTGTATTTCCCTACAGCGGTTTAAAATCCGCATTTCTCATGGTGAAAGACCCGGCCTTGCAGAATTAGAGGTCAACACGCGACCTTTTCCTATCTCTCGGAGTAAATTCTCCTCTTGCTATCCCTCCCCGTGCATTCTTTCCCAGAGTGAGATTGTTAAAATCAGGGAGCGATGGTTGGAAGAAAGAAAAGCTAATTGCGATTAAAGTTTGAACTGCCCTGCGATTCGCATGCAGATAGCGCCATTGAAACCTCTCTGTTTTACAGATTTTTGTTGTTGTTGTTTCCTGCTCTAAATCCGCGTCTCTCGAAGTTCCAACAGCTCAGGGGAGGCGCAGTTGATTTATTGGAGGCTCAGGGCTGCTCTAAACGCGATTCTCTCATTCACTCGCTCAGGTTTGAGGTCAGATGGGATGGGCAGCAGTTACAATTTGTCTGCAGTGATGAACTTTCATTATCTTAATATCCCAAGCCAGGTACCTGCTAGCAACAAAACCACTTCCTTTATATCAACGAGTTTAAAAAAAAAAAAAAAAAAGCAAAACCCTGGGTCTGTGTATTATTATCTGCCCGAGCTGAAAATCTGCACTTCCTGAAGAAAAAGCAGCAGAAAAATGAGCTCGGTGCTCAGCTGGGCCAGGGGCTGAGTATTTGACAGGTTCATCTCACATTCTGTCTGGCAAAACTCTCCAAAGTTCAATCATTTCGTTCCCTTTGGGCGGGTTTAGTGGGCAAAACTTCACCAAAACCGTGGAGGGAAAAGAGCAAAAAAGTGAATGCAAGAAATTGTCAGCTTGAGCTGCAAGATTTGCTCTGATGTGAGAGTTCTTTGGGGAAGAAGTTCAGTCTGACACGTGTGCAATCATTGCAAAACTTCTTTTTCTCACAGTGAATTGAAATAATTTGATCTGAACCTGCTAAATTCGAGAGCAAGCAAAAGGTATTTTTGCCCTCAGGACGTTTTTGCATCCCTGAAAACGCTCTTTGATTAGTTTTAAAAGGACATTTTAGATTAAAAGGACATTTTATGACTTGGATGCTGAGATAAGAGCAGGAACAAGGGCCATTCTTTTGGCTCCGTGTTAAGATCTTTGTGGTTCTGTTTTGACTACAGCAATTAAATCAGCGGTGCTCAGACTGAAAATGTTATTTAGGATAAGAACTGGGGAGAAAGTGAGAGATGTTTTTGAAGGTTAACCAGAAAAGCTCTCTCTAAAGGCGTAACACAGCAGAATTATTCCACCCGGGCTGTCTGGAATATCCGAATCCCTGTTCGGTTCTGCGAGGGCCGAGCAGCAGAAGGAGAATTTGGAGGTAAAAATCAAGAGCTGGGGACTTTGCCCTGTAGCTTCAGGTGTATCTCACAGAACATTTTGGTGAGGCAGCTCTCAAGAGCGAGGTTTTAATGGATAAAAATGAGGGTACGACGTGTCTGCCACGAGATGTTGTAACACACACCTCTCCCAAGTAAAGCAAATAAATAAAGTAAAAAAAGTAAATAAATAAAGCAAATAAATAAATGAAACAAATAAAGTAAATAAATAAATGAAATAAATGAATGAAATAAATGAATGAAATAAATAAATGAAATAAAGTAAACAAATGAAATAAATGAAATAAATTAATTAAATAAATGAATGAAAATAAATTAAGTAAAGTAAATGAAGTAAAGTAAAGTAACTTGAAATCATAAACACGACCCCCTTCGAGCGAGCTGCGCTGTTCCTTCTTTTTTTTTTCTGAGCTGTACAAATACAGAAGTAAAATAACTCAGTAAAATAACTCAGTAAAATAACTCAGTGAACACGTGCCTGCACTTCTGCAAACGCTGCAGCCCGGGGGGTGTGGAAATACGGGCACAGGGGCATTTCCTGCACTTTTATTCACAAAATTCAGGTTTCATCGTGCAGCCTCTCATCTCTCTCCCAGGATGTTTTGGATTATTTTGGCTCCATCAGCTGGCACAGTGTCATGAGGAGCACCCAGCAAGGGTTGTTTTCCTGCTTTTCCCTCCTCGTGTGTCCCAGCCCTGGGAAGGAGCGAGAGGGCACGGCAGAGCTTCATTAGGCTGCTGCAATTAAACACCTTACAGCACTTCTAGAGGGGAAAAAAAACAGGATTAAAGCAGGATCCTTCTTACCAGGCCCATTCCACACTGGAGGTTTCATTCATTCCTTCTGGGAGATGCTCACAATCTCTCCTTGTGATATTTAAACGTTTCAAGGGTATGGAAAAAATAGGGAATTTGTGAATTTCCCACTCAGGGCCTGTCTGCATCTTGCAGTGCAGGATTGTAAAGGTTGTAAAGATTCCACACAGAGCAGCTGGGGGGGATGGATCCCAGGAGGGATCCAAGGAGGGATCCTGGAATGGATCCCAGGGTGGATCCCAGGATGGATCTCAGGATGGACCCCAAGATGGATCCCAGAATGAATCCCAGAAGTGGTCCCAGGGTGAATCCCAGGATGGATCTCAGGACAGATCCCGGGATGGATCCCAGGATGGATCCCAGGGTGGATCCCAAGGTGGATCCCAGGGTGGATCCCAGGATGGATCCCAGAGTGGATCCCAGAATTGTTTGGGATGGAAGCTCATCCAGTCCCACCCCATGCAGGGCCACCTTCCACTACCCCACCTTGTTCAGTGCTCAGGGACAGAAGTGTCAAACTCCTCTTGCAGACAGAGACAGTCCAGGTGTTTTTTGGTGTTTTTTTTTATTATTTTTTTGTGGTTTTTTTGTTTTTTGGTTTGGGATTTTTTAAATATAAACTCTCTTTGCTAATAACAAGAAGATTTTGTGAAGGGCTGTCCCCAAAGCCACTCAAAACCGACTCCTCAGCTGAGTAATCTCAAATCAAATCATTGCTTTTCTCATGAAACTCGGGGCTAAATCTCAAATTGTACCAGAACTGAGAGAGAAAGGGCAAAGTTTCTCTTTCTTGCTAATACCAGCTCAGTCTCAAATACTCAAGAAAAGGAGAATGAAGCAGTTGGACCAACTCACCTGCAGACTGAAGGAGGAATTGCTGAAGTGCAGACAGCTCTGTGGGTCTCACCTGTAAGTGAGAAGAGAAAGGAAAAGGAAAGGAAATAAAAAAGGAAAATTTTTTAAAATATATATAAAAAGGAAATACCCCAAATTTGGGTTGTGAGCAGTTTTGCACGTGGAGAATTTGATAAGCCCTGAGTGCTGGCAGAGATCCAGGTGGGTGTTTGTAAAAAAATCCTCATGTGGCTGTCCTTAAATAACTGTGACAGGCACCTGCAGAGCCCTTGCCCATCCTCTGGTGGGAATTGCTGCTGCTTTTGGGCTGCCTCAGGTGCCTCCCTGTGCCCCAGCTTTTAATCTGTGAACACAGGGAAAAAACACAACTTCTGATTGAAAGCTGAGCTCGCTGGCTCGTTTGGAAAAATAAATGTATTTTCAGTAATTCAGATTTTTTTTTTTTTTTTGTGATGAACTGGAGCAGACAGGAAGAAAAATCACGTGCCTGGAATTGTTCAGCTCTGATAATTACCACTGTATCTATAAAATATAAATGTTATCCTGTGTGGTTAAGACACAATCTATTTTAAGCAATCAATCAACTGTAACAAAAACAAAAAGCAACAGAACAAACCCCGAACCCCCCCAGCTGCTGGGCCATTTTTGTTGAAATTCTCGTTGTTGATAATGGAATATTACCCATTTTATTGGATTGAATTCAATTCTTTTTAATGAAGAAGAGCACAGAAGACCCCAAAAAGAACAATTTCAGCTCTGATCTCTAATCCTGCTCTTTGCTGCTTTGCTGTCTATCACTGAAATTCGAATTAAACACATGAAAAAGCAAAATTAAATCTGTTTCGTGGGTTATCTGGGCGATTCCTTTGTTCCAGGGGGTGCAATCTCAGTGTTTGGTCACTGCTGGCCCTGCCCATCTCCCTCTCCCTGCAGGATCAGACACTTTTTTATCTGCCCCGAGTTTCAAAGCTCAATGATAATTTTACAACTCCGGCACTTTCAGACTTGCTCAAGCAAAGGGACACAATCTTCAAATGCAGCTGAATTCAACACTTGTATTTATTAACAAAGTGGCGCCGGGCCAGGATTCCCGACACGGAACCTGTTTGGTCATAATGCTGCCTTTGTGAGGATATCTGAATTTCTGGAATTCAGAGCCACCAATTTGCTCAATGAACCAGAAAGCATTTCTAGTTCGTGGCAGGAGGAATTAGGAAAAATTACCAGCCTTGCCCCCCCTTTTTTTTTTTTTTTTTTTTTTAATTTCCCCTGGGTTCTGTAATAAAATTATTGCTGAACTTTATTCTTCTGAGTGTTGGGGTGTTCCTGTACATTCCACTCATCTCAGCGTGACCGCAGGAGGAGAAGGAGGAAACAAAAAAAAAATTACCCAAACCAGTACTGAAACAACAGCAAATACTGTAATTTCCTAATTTCCTTTTCCTAGAAATAACCTCAGAAATGCTTCCTAAGTAAAGATGGGGGGTAATGGAGGAGATTTCTTCAGATTTATAGAGTATAACTGAAAATACTCTGAATTTTTCAGCAAAGGCTGTAATTTTATAATTAGAATAATTATTTTTTTTTAATTGGCAAAAGGAGGGTTGTTGAGCTTTACTTTCTGTCTCTTTTGAGAAACAGGCGCTTCTAAAAAACATTCTGCCTTTAATTGTTTATCTTTCCTCTTTTTGTTTTGATTTTCTTTTGAACAGCAACAGGGATTTTTATCCTCCCTGAAGAAGTGTGAACCCTTTTCCTGTAATTTCTTGCATCATTCAGAGGGGCAGGAAAGTTTGGGCAGTGCCAGAATGCCCCACCATTAACATGTAAGTTGATGAGTTATTTTTTAAAAAATGTTTTAAAAAACCACCATTTGTTTGTTGCACAGGGGAAAATCCCTTCTTGACTTAAATTTTGGTTATTGTGACCCTGTTCTTTCACTGAGGCTGAGTCTATCAGTGTTTGTGTTTGGGAGCTGCATTTGTAAATAACATTAGAGGACCCCTAAATATAAACATAAATATTTATATGAACATAAATTTTTGATACAAAGTTTGTGTATCTTGCGTGTATCCATGAAAATTCAGGAAAAAATAACTTGTTTGTTTCAACTGTCATAATCCTCACTGTTTTGTCCTTGAGGTGTGCAGATAGATTTAGGGATGCTTAGAAAAGATCAGGGATCTGGTAACCCAAATAACTCGGGCTGAGCTGAGGAGATGTTTTATTTGAACTGAGAAGAATTCCTATGCAAACATTTGATATCTGGATTTTTCTCTGCAGGTGATTTACCTGGTTTGTGAAATATTTGAGATATCTTAAACTGTGTTCAGGGTTTCTAGGGGCTGTTGTGGCAAAAAGTCGTGACTTAAGCTGTGAGTTTGGAACCACAAGTGATGGCCAAGCCTTTCCCAAGCGATGCTCCCAGGAAATCCTGCATCCTGCTGTCTTTTCCTCAGTGCAGCCACCCCTGCAGCTGCACCATTCCCATTTGAACATCTCAGCAAACCCTGCCAGAGACCAATGCCATGCCTTATTTCTATTTTTTTTTTTTTAAGCCTTTTGTTTCCTCTTTTGGAAGGATCCGAGCAGAATCTTTTGGTTTCCTCCTTGCCCTCCCTTGCTCTGGCGCTGTTTTGTTGCTGTGGGTTTCACATCATTCTAAATGGAAACAAAAGGCCAAGGATTGCAGGTGTGGAGCTGGTCCTGGAGCAGTGTCAGAGGTGCTGGGAGATCAGCTCTTCCATCCTGCTGCTTAAATCTGTGTTAAAAACCACGAAAACCCAGCTCCAGGTGCTGCCCCAGCCCTGCTGTCCCCGTCCTCCTGTCCTTGTCATCCTCTCATCCTCTGCCTGTAAATTGGAGTGTTCCAGACACTTCTGAACCACACAGAACCAGGGCAGATCCCTCAGATTTGAGCAGCAGACAAAGAACTTTCGAGGCTTTTTGTTTTATTTTTGTTTTCCTCTGTTTCCTCCTCTCTGTTTCTGTATCACTTCACTTCTCCTCGTGTTGGTTCTGCCTTGTCTGGGTCTCACTTTCCAGAGCTGATCCCTCTGTGTCCCTCATGCACGGGGAAGGCTGAGCTGGAACAGAGACTGGGCAGAGCTGGAGAATAAAGCAGAGATTTATTGAAAGGGCTTTAGGATCCACCTTGGGCAGGAGAAGAGCCTGGGCAGGGCTACACCCAAAATGGACACAAAATGGTCACAAAATGGGCACAAAATGGGCACAAAATGGGCACAAAATGGACATAAAATGGGCACAAAATGGGCACAAAATGGGCACAAAATGGACATAAAATGGGCACAAAATGGGCACAAAATGGGCACAAAATGGACATAAAATGGGCACAAAATGGGCACAAAATGGGCACAAAATGGACATAAAATGGGCACAAAATGGGCACAAAATGGGCACAAAATGGACATAAAATGGGCACAAAATGGGCACAAAATGGGCACAAAATGGACATAAAATGGGCACAAAATGGGCACAAAATGGGCACAAAATGGACATAAAATGGGCACAAAATGGGCACAAAATGGGCACAAAATGGACATAAAATGGGCACAAAATGGGCACAAAATGGGCACAAAATGGACATAAAATGGGCACAAAATGGGCACAAAATGGGCACAAAATGGACATAAAATGGGCACAAAATGGGCACAAAATGGGCACAAAATGGACATAAAATGGGCACAAAATGGGCACAAAATGGGCACAAAATGGACATAAAATGGGCACAAAATGGGCACAAAATGGGCACAAAATGGACATAAAATGGGCACAAAATGGGCACAAAATGGGCACAAAATGGAACCAAAATGACTTTGACTTTGTCCTTCTAAAGGATAGACCCAAATCTGTATCTCAGTGTGGGAGGAGGAGGCAAAGTGAATAAACAGAGGGGGACTCACAGCCTTGGGTTTGAAGTCCAGCCAGGCATGAAGGTGCTAAAGGAGAACCCTGCCCTGCCTTGTCATGGCCAGGGATCCCTGGGAAGCCTTCAGGGGTCTGTTCTTAGGGATTCCACGGTCAAAAATATAATTTAAAGCAGCATTTAACCCATCTAAAAATTTATTAATGCAACACTGCAAGGAGCAGTTGTTGGCTCCTACCGTGGCCATATAGAACAGAGGTCAGAATTAGGAGAGAGTCAAGTTTCTGGTTTTGATTTCACCTGAAAATGTTTTATTATGGCTTCATTTCATGTCCAGGGAATCCACAGTTGAATCACACATCATTCAGCCTCTTAATTTCCTGTAATAAAAATATGAGTGCTCAGAAAGAGAAGTTCAAAGACCTTCACTTGAAAATCGCAGGGTTGAGCGAGAGAAAAATCTTCTCCACTCTTCTTCCATCTCTTAAACAGGTCTGCACTGTCAGACTGTGTTTGCTTGGTGTCCTTCTTTGTCACCACCTCCCCAGTGGAGATTTTGGAGTCTGTGCTTTAATTTAGTCATTAATTTGCCAGGTTCTGAGCTCTGGACTGGCTGGGGAGGCACAGGCTGGCTCTGAGGGGAGCTCCCTGCAATCCCAGGGGATTTGGGTTGGGAATTGTCCCATCCTGCAGGTCTGCTGGGAAAGCTCTGAGCCCTTCCATGGACACTGGGCACTGGGAAAACGGGAGATTTATCCCAGACTGGAGGGGCTGCAGCACCCCAGCACTGAGGGATGCTCTGGGCAGCTCTCCCCCTGTACCTGCTGCCCCCAGAACTGCCTGGTTCTCCCCCAGGAGCTTCAGTCCTCCCTGAGTTCTGCTGGCTGCAGAGATGAACAGGATTTTGGAAGGCTCAGGCAGAGCTTTTTCCCACTCAGAGCTCCCTTCATGACACTCAGGCATCACAAATTCGTGATTCCTGACGCACCATGAAGGCTTTGGAGCCATCCAGCCAGTCCTGGGGTTTGTAAGGCACAAATGATCAGCAAATCACCCCAATCTGTATTTCTGCAGCATTTTCTGCCTCTGTTAAATCCCACCGAGGCCCCAGGAGCACCAAGGGAGGGGCAGAGCAGGAATAAAGGGACCGTGCAAGCTGGGCCGCACAACCCCGCTTGATGTGCGGTCTCCTCTGATATCACAAACTTTTCCTATTAGGAAAAAAAAGAAGCCAGAAGCCTTTGCCTACCAAAAAAGAATCTTTGATCTGAGGCCTTTCATGTTGCTCTCTCTCTCTCTCCCCAGCTCCCCCCTCCTCGCTCGGGGGAGCCATGCCAGCATCATAGAAACAGCATCTGCNCTCCAATTAAAACTTTATCTTGAACTTGATTAAATGGATCCCCTAGTGCTCACTAGCCAGGGAGATGGGGACCATGCACAGATAATATGTCATGAGCATGGTGGTGCCAGGAGGTCCTGGGCATCCCTCCATGACACTTCCACCTTACTGGGCAGCATAAATTTGTGCATGTAATTATTTTCTCTGGAGACAGAGCCACGCACGTTCTTTACCAGTTGCCCATTAAGTATTCTCATAATAAATCTAAACAATACAAAACAAAAAAACCCCCAAAAACCAATTTGCAAAGCTGGCGTCGAGCACATCTCTGCTTTTCAATCTTTCACGTCGTATCATGCGGTGATTTTTTTTGGTGATGTTGCAATTTTTTTTTTTTATTTTTTTTTTTTCTTCTTTTTCTTTTCTCGTGGCCCCTGTGTGTAGAAGATGGATGTCAAAGGCATCAACCCAGCAAACGACTGTAAATATTTGCCTTGAGAAAGCATGTGGTATATCCTGTAATTCTTGGCTCGTTTGGCCTCTTAATCTGGAGGCAGCTTAATTAGTTGTTAGCGGACTAAAGCAAAGAAATTCTTTTAAAAATAAGTGAAACAAACAACATGGGCCCCGATTTTGATGAAGTGCTATAGTCCACAGTGGCTTTTGTAGAACCTGAGCGTGCTCATCCCTCTGAGAGCCGGGCCCTGAACTTGTGCTTTGAAAGTTGGAATTTCAGCTGCGTTCTTGGCACTACATAAAATCACCCAATTAAGGGATTTCAGAAACCACTGGCAATGCACAGTCCCTCAATTCTATATTTATTTTCCTGAATTTGTGGCCATAACTTCAGAAATACTGAATTTCCTTCAGCTGCTGTTGTTTTTTGGCTCTAAGGAGGGGACCACGATTTGGAAGACGAAGGTGCTACAGAAATCAATTCCCTTTGGTGGAAAACCCTGATTTTTCTTTTCATTTTAACAACATCTTTAAATATAACTAGCGATAGCAAACACATTAACAATTCCTTTGACACATGGCTCCACAGTAAAAGTCTCTTTATTTTTTTTCAGTGAGTTCTTAAGTGTGAAGAAACCACAAAAGCATTACTGAGGGTGGTTTGATGGGATGTGTTCAGCAGTCAGGATTTCAATTTCTTCTTTAAAATGTTAGATTGCATAAGAAAATAAAATATAAAAGGGTGATGCTGTGATGTCAGCTGGAATATTGGGTTCAGCCCTACTTCAGCAAGAAACACTCGATGAATAATGAGATGAGTGGCCCCGTTTCAAAGGGCTAAAAGGAATTTGGTTTTTGTGATGCAACGCAAATATTCCACGGGACTCATTATCACGAGATGCTCTGGAAGGCAAAGAGAAGAAGTTAGATGCGTATCAGAAACGGCCACGGGGCAAGAGAAGGAATTACAGCTTCTCGAGGTGAACAGGCTGGGTTAGGAACCAGCTCTGCTGTAGATGGGATCTCTGACAAGATCCCTGAGATCCCGGATCTGAACGGGCCAGCACCGCGGGGATCTCGATCTGCTGAGCTTTATTCCAGATTCTGTGCCTCTGTGAAATAGAGATTTCTTCAATTATAGAATGAATTTAGAGTATTTTGAGCAATCTCCTTCAGTTTATCTGCTTGATTCCCCTCTGGAAGCCCAGAGGATTGCAAGGGGCCAGCTCTGGACACGTTTTTCACCCCAGGAGTTTGTTCTCTGCCCAGCCAGAAGGGGTTCGGGTCTTCCCTGGTGATTTACGGTGATGTTTACACAGACCCAGCCACTCCTGAGCGCATGGGGTTTGTGGTGGCTTTTTGTTTCTCCTCTGCAAACACAGAGCATCGCATTAAACCCTAATTTAAGAATTTTCCCTGGCGCTTTTGCCCGTGCTGTTAACAAACCGGAGATGCAAATATTGCTGCCGTCGCCTGACTCCTGAGGAGAGCGCTCCATTGATATGGAAATATCTCCTTTTCTCTCCTTGCCATGACCTAAGATCTGAACAGCCACACTATTAGATACAGCACTGGCAGGAAACAAAAGTCATGGATCACTCCTAGTCCCAAACGGAACTTTTTCCAGAAATATTTTTCTGGGCGCGCAGTTGGGCTAAGAAATGTTTTCAAGTGTGGGAGGTTTTGGGGCAATCATAAAGAAGGTTTTTAAGCAAAGAAATGTAAAAATGACAGCTGTCATGTGGTTGTTTCTCTATTTCCATTCTTACCAATATTACGAGAA
>VWYP01021209.1:1047134-1159035 GCA_013400435.1 Pycnonotus jocosus | reverse complement strand
GGAACAACTTCCACTAGACCAGATTCAGCCTGGCCTTAAATGCCACCAAGGGATGGGGCATCCACAGCTTCTCCGGGCAACCTGTGCCACCATCCTCACAATAAAGAATTTCTTCATAAAATCTATTCTAAACCCACCCTCGTTCAGTTTAAAGCCATTCCCCTTTCTCCTATCACTGTGTATCTTTGTAAAGTGTCATTCCCTCTCTCTTTTATAAGCCCCATTAGGTACTAGAAGGCCACAGTGAGGTCTGTCTAGAGCCTTGTCTTCTCTGGGGTGAACAATCACAACTCTCTCAGTCTGTCTTCTAGGAGAGTTGCTCCAGCCCCTGCACAGAGCATCTTTGTGGCCTCCTCTGGATGTGCCGTAGCATGTCCATGTCTTTCTTGTGTTGGTCCCAGAGCTGGACACAGCACTCCAGGTGGGGTGTCAACAGAGCAAACTAGAGGGACAGAATCACTCCACTTGGTGTGCTGGCCACACTCTTTCAGATGTAGCTCATGATGATTTTAGCTTTCTGCACTCTGAGCACAGTTTGTTCATGTCCAGCTTTTCATTCACAAGAACCCCCAATAAGGGGGCTCTCAATGGGTTCTCCCAGTCTGTACTCATGTCTGTGGTTGTCTCGACCCAGGTACAGTTTTTGAATGGAGACTTGTTGTGTCAAGTTTGTGCCCATCAGTTCAGGTCATCTGCCAGGGACTGCCAAGAACAATCCGACTCTGTCCATGCTACTCTTCCATCAGTTGTTTGCACACACTATGGAGAGCCCCTGAGGCATTTTTCTCCAGGTTGATGAGCCCCAGCTGTCCCAGCATGCATCTCCCCATCAGAGTCTGACAGATGCTCCAAGCCCCTAACCTACCTAGCACCATGTATTGTGGCATTTTCCCCACCCAAAATGTTTGATCACTGCTTTTCAGGTCATTTTTTGGGGGGAGTCACTGGGGTCTCTTCACCTTCAATAACCCTTCATTTATTTGCCCCTCTGTACTTTTCCTGTTTGTTTCTGGACCTCTGTGAGCTTGGAGTATCCTCAGCCCAGGAGTCACAGAAGAACTCACACATCTGACCCATGAAGATTCTATTGCATATAAAGTGACTGAGATTCTGCAGAGTATCTCTACTTAACCCTTTTTTAAGTGGAAAAAAAAAATCTGTGATTGAGCTGTCAACATAAAGTGACTTGTGGAAAGCATGCCTCCCTTTCCTGTGGTTTTCAGAAAAGAACACGGTTGCATAAGCAGTCATTATTCACACTAAAAAAAAACATTTCCGGTAGCATTTTTGCAAAAAAAAAAATCTTTGCCTAAAAATCTACTGTCAGAAATCACTCTTTGTTCATGCTAGTTGAACACTGAAAAATGAAGCATAGTGATCCAAATGGAATTTACAAGACTGATAACCATGTGGTTGGGAGGAGAGCAGCTACTGCACAACCTGCACTATGTCAAGGGAATTTAATTATAGATGGTTATACTTGACCATAATTCGTTAAGGTGTGCTCCTTACAAAGAGACAATAATTCTCACATTGACAATTTGATATGTTTTTACCAGGATACTGTCAGAGGAAGGGATTTTCATTGAATTTCATAATACACAGTTGTGCAGGGGAAGAATATCAGTGAAGTGGCTAGCAGGGTGGGGGTTTTTGTTTTATTTTTGTGCTGCTAGAGTCTATATGTAAGGAGGTGAGGGAAAGAAATCTTCTTCTTTATGAATTTGAATATCTAAAATACAAATATTTTCTGTTACTGTGCAATAGTTGTGACATGATTTTTATAAAATATTGTTTTAATATATTGGTCTTTTGGACCATAATGACAAATATTCATTTTAGCTTTTACCTTTTTAAGAAACAGTAATAATCGAAGTTTAGATTAATCTTCATTCAAGAATTGAGTCCTTGACAATCACACATCTCCTGTGCTGTGCTTTCATGTAACACTCTCCCAGCTCATCATTGCTTTCTACAAAAAGGACAAACTACTCCCTTCTCCACTCAAATTCCCCTTTATAAAACTGCAATCCTGTCTGTTTTCAATTGTCCTTCCTATTTTTTTTTTCAAGCCATAAGCCAAGGAAATAATTCCTCATATGGAAATTGTTCTACAATACTGATTCCCTTTCTTGTTCTTTTTGTGATGGTCTTGTGCTGCTTTGCTGGATGAGGCCAGGGGATTTGACTCATGCTGTATACAAGATGCAGGTGCCCCAGATGTTTATGCAATGGGACTAAGTGGTTTTCTGTTTTGCTCTATTCTTAATTTGTATTGATTCCTAATATTTAATTGCCTTTCTGCCCACTAAACAACACTGGAGCTAATGTTATCATTAAAATATTACAAATAAGATCCCATTTCGGAGATGCTTAGACAGTATGATACACATATGGATTGCTTTTTTCCACGTGTAGTACCCTAAATGTATCAGTACTAAATTTTGTCCTTTTTTTCCCTTGATTTTTCATGCTACATGTGCTTAAAATTGTCACTCAACTTGTCCACTCTTTCTCACAACACTTAGATAAAATAGTGAAGAGCAAGGACAAGCCTGTACTAAAAGTCATGTAGCACCCCATGAGTGACTTTCAGCATGAAATCTGACCACTTTTCGCTGCCCTTTAACCAGTTACTTAACCTCCATGGACTCCTCATCCCATGGTGATTTCATTTCCTTAAGAAGCTTTAACTGAAGACCTTCTCGAAGATCTTACAGAAATGTAAGCAGTTTATATTCATCCATATTTCTTACCTATGCATTGATTCCTTCAAAAACCTTCCTAAGGCACAATTTTCTTTGGGAAAAAAAAAAAAAAAAGTACAAATTCTTCCATGTTCTCTTCTGTTCCTTTGGACACTTTCCTGGTTTTGTTTTTAGAACAGTTTCAGCCAGCTCCTCTTGTGTGGCTGACAGAGCTGTTTCATCCTCTAGAAAGTTTTTAAAGGTTGACCTTTTATTTGTCACCTTTCAAGCTTTTGGATTTAGGACAGTTCCCAACTGCTACTCCAGTTTATAATCCAGATTTTTTGTATTTTGAGGACCTGTAGCACTCAGTGGAGAACATCCCTGCCTTGGTGACTTGATCTTCTGTTCATTTTGTTACTTAACTCTGTTCCTGCCAGTGCTTCAGCCCAACACAGTTGCTGTCCTTCAGCACAGGTGTCAGGACAGCTGGCACAGGGCTGCCTGCACCAGGCAGGCAATGGTAAATGGATTGCTTTACACTTTTTGTGAAGTTTCATGATCCATGTGGCAGGCTATGTCACCTGTCCAGCAGCAGTGATGTCCTGGGGCCCTTTGGAGCCTTTGTTCTTGTTTCACAGCCACTGTCCAGCTGAGGAGCAGGACAGAGGAAATGAACTATGCCAGAAAGTTCATACAAATAACTGGATTTTTTTATTATCAATGTAATCACTTTGGCAAACTAGTTTCTACAGTCAAAAGATACTTATCACTCTGTTTCTAAAACATCAGACCATAAGCTACCCTAGAAGTGAAGTAGCAAATACTTTCCTTTCTTAATAGTGCATTTTAAGTGAAAGGCTTTAATTTTATATTAAAGAGAGAACAAAAGTTCTGCACAGACAGTATTTTTGCACAGAACAGAAGACCCCAATTTTAATGTTTACAGGACAGGAAGATGAAAGGGTTTATCTGTTTTTACTAGCTCAAATGGAAGATTTTGAGAAGGAAATTTTGTTTGTTGATACGATGTAAATTCTATAAGGGCTTGGTACTGCATTTCTACTTCATATGTGTGCTTTCAAATGACTGAGGAAAACAAAAAAATTACTGACAAACATCCAAGAACCTTCAACATATTGTTTAACTGGACATCAATGCAGGACACATTTAAGCTACAGTAAGAGTGTTGCACAGTAAAATTTCCTACCTTTGAACATACTTTAAAGTACAGAAGTGGAAAAAATAAAGTTTTAAAAAACCAAAACAGCAACTTGAATTTACATTCAAAATCAAATTTGTGTAAACAGTTTTACAAAGGTCTTTGTTCAAAGGGAATTCCTCTGCAAGAGCCCTCTCACGAAGGGAGTTCCTCTGCAAGAGCTGTAGCAGGCATGAGCAGGCAAGAATGAACACAACCTAACAAAAAATGAGCTATAAACATTCAAGTATCACTAAACATGTCCTGATTCTGTCTGTCTGCCTTGCAGAGCACAAATATCATCCTGCTGATGGCTTCATTACAGGTAGGGAGAGAGGTGTTGCTCAGTGCAAAGCAGAAGTGCAGAATCAGGACCATAACAAGCAGCATTTACAAAGTCAATTAATCTCTTGGAGGTTGTTCAGGGCTAGATTTTTAGAGATAAATAAAAGCTGTTAGAAACTAATAGCTCAGACACTGTTGAATCCATCAGGTACTAAAATTTGTTTGTAGGTCTTCAGAAATCTGTCCTCAGTGCAGTTTCCTCATTTAACACGGGGGAGCAGGGTGGGGGGGAAGGGACAATCACTTGAATGGTGGTGGATTCATTGAGCCAGACTTTGGGAAACTGCAGGGATTTGGAGATCAGCACCTGCTCCTTCAGAAGCTGACAACTTAAGCCAGTCCCTGGTGGTGTTTATTTCCTAGTGTGAACCCCATGTTTCTGCACAGAGCACATGGATGCCATTCTGCCCGCTCCTTACTCCTGTGAAAACCCTGTGGATGCCAAGAGGAGTGCTGCTCTGCTCAGCTGCTAGATTGGATCTTGGATAAAGCTCATCTGAACTCCAGAGGAGTGGAAATGGTGATGGGTGGTACAAGGCTCTTGGAGCTGAGCCCTACAGCTCATGTTCAGTCTTGTGAGCATTGGCAATGGGGTAGGACTGTCAGCATATGCCCTGCTCCAGTTTTATTTGCAGCACGTTGCCTGACAGTATTAGGCTAATGGTTGGACTCAATGATTTTGGAGGTATTTTCCAACCTTAATGGTTTAATGGTTCTATGTTGTGAAATGCAGTGAGTCCCTGTGAACGATATTAAAAGTGGGGATTTACAGGGAATCTGCCAGGAATTCACTTTTATCATGCAGAGCTGTGTAATGGATTCTGTTTCCTTGGTGGGTGATGAAGCAGAAGAAGATTAATGCTGTTGACAGTAGAACAAGTCCAATGCAAAAAAAAGCTGCAAGTATCAGGCTGGCTTCTCCAGGACTCAAAGTTTTGCTGAAAAAATTGCCCACTTTGTTGTCATAATCTGTTAAAAAAGAGTTGTTAATGAGAAATCTGTGCACAAATCTGAAGAGTTGTAAATGGCATCTAAAAAAAATCCTTACCCTTTGCAGTGGTTCCATTTGTTGCAGTAGTTGTATTGTATGCTCCAGTTGTGTGTCCTCCTTCTGAAGGAACTTCCCACTCTTGTCTCTCTTCTCAGGGAGAAAAAAAAGGATAGTTAAGTTGAAAGCCTTAATAAATATTTTTTTTCTCTTTTGAAAAAGTAGAGTTGACTTTATTTTATTATTTCTACCTTGTTGATCTGAACAGAAATTGTAATTACATCATCGCAGCTCTTCCTCTGGGCAGCTCCATGGCCAACCTTCTCCTTCTCTTTAGGTATCTTGTTACTCCACTATCTACTGTAGTGATGGGACAAGGAGTAACTTTTAAACTCAAAGAGGGTAGATGTAGATGGGATATGAGGAACACATTTTTTACGATGAGGGTGGTGAGGCACTGGCACAGGTTGCCTAGAGAAGCTGTGGATGCCCCATCCCTGGCAGTGTTCAAGGACAGGCTGGATGGGGTCTTAAACAACCTGGTCTAGTGGAAGGTATCCCTGTCCATGGCAGGGGGTTAGAACTACATGATCTTTAAGGTCCCTTCCAACCCAAACCATTCCATGATTCAGTTCTGCACTTGCTTGTCCATTTGAGATCTCACAGCCCAAATGAATATGTGGAATCAAATAAATTCATCATATCCAAGGAAGGAGTATTTTGGCATCTACATTTGTCACTGTGCTGCTACAGGGTTATAGGTATGAGGTGTGCCTACTGGCACTGTTTCAACTCTTTTAGAGGAGTGTAGCCAGCACAGTGGAGATCTAGGCAGGAGATGCTGGATCCAGATATTTAGTGAAGTTATGTGATGTGGAGAGGCTCACTAAACACTTTTGGCTTCACTCACATCTTGGAAGAGACAAGCACTGCTCAAAAAGTTTGCCAACTTCTTTCAGTTGAGACATCACCTATTTCTTAGACAAGATGAATAACCATTTTCTGGAGCTCATTTTATCCCAGCTGGTGTCTGCCTGTGCAAGGAGGAGCCCAAACAGCTCTGCAAGTTATCAAGGGTCACAGGAAGGAACCAGCACCGTAGGCCAGACCGTAGGCCTTCCTGCACAGTGTGGCAAAAAGGCTGAAAAACAGCTTTGCAGATGTTTTCTGCACCACCTTTAAATGACAAATAATCCCTAAGCTGCCACTGTCTCAGGAGGGCACTTGTGAAGCACCAACTGCTTTCAAGTTGCAGCAAAGTGCACCAAAGATTGCTGTCTTTGCCACATCATTAGGGGTGTTTGTCCTATCTCTTATCACTGCCAGCTGGCTGTGGCAGTGCAGGTGCTTCCCACCACTGCACAGGTGAGCTCTCTTCCTTTCACCCCTGCCTTCCATCCAATTGTGCTGCAATACCACCTCTGAGCCCTAGGATGTTTCTGATACTCCACCTGATTTATTGATGGTGTAGGTTGTCTCCATGCCAGCATGGATGTGATCGGCCACATGACAGTGCAAAAGCCACGTTCCAGGGTTTTCTGCTACGAGTTCAACTGTCTGGAAAGTCCCAGGGAAGAGGTCATATACGTCTCCTCTGTGGTCCTTATCTGTCTGTGGCAAAGCAAAACCAGAATTGTGAGAGCTGTGTCTCAAATACTCCTCCACAGGCACTGAAATATTCCAGTTAGGCTTCCAGCTCCTTAAGGTAGAGCAAATGCTTTCTAGTGAGCATCATCCAGAGAAACTGAGGTCTGTGGACACCTCTTATTTAATCCTTTATGCAACAACAGCAGACCCCTCCTGATGACTCCAGCTGTTGGTTGAGCAAAAGTGTTTCTTTGAAAGATAGATTTTTCAGGTAGTCCTGCCAGTGGCAAACTGTCACAGCATAAAACCATACTCTTACCTGGGATAACTCTAATTTCCTCCCTGTATCTTCCCTTACACCTATGGGTAATCACATATTTAAACCCACCTAAGCATGTCCTCTACTAGAGTAATAGAAGCTTTGCAAAGATCTTGTTCATTTTGTATTTCCTTCACATGCAAAACTTCCACCAACCTCAACATCAGCCCAGGGCTCTGTGCCTAAGTGACAAAGCCAGGCTAGAAATATGGAAAAATTTTTTGTTTGTTTTTCTCATAAATTTCCTATCACACTGTAAAAGTTTTACTTTGATTTATTTTACCAACCTTGAAGATGAAGGTCTGTGCATGGAAGTGAACTGTGTGGACATCCACTTCATTGCCCATTCCTATCAAATACCAGTTTGTCCTATCACCTTCATTCATTGTTAGACCCAAGAGACTGTTGTAAATCTTCCCATTGATTGCTGGAAGAAAGACAAAATAGGAATGATTAATAATTGGCCAAGGTATGGGTGATTATAACCCCCACTTCAGGCACCCTTTGCACTTTCGGGGAGGAGTGCTCAGGCAGAGAGGGGACAGACATATGTGATCAGGACAAGTGCTGGCCATAGTGACCATTGCCACTGCAGGAAGACAGTCATACTTTTGTTTCAGTTTCCAAATTGTGTAAGCATACATCAGCAAACATTTTTCTGTCTTACAGACCGTCAAACTTTTTTTACTGGTTGAGATTGAGCTCCTGAGCAAACTGGATTAATGCTGAGAAGCTACATGGAAAAAGAGGGAATAGAATTGTTGCCCAAAATGGGTACCAGCTGTAGAAAGAAGAGTTTGCTTTGCCAGGGCTGTGTGTGTCCCCATCCAGTCTATTCTGCCCAGCTTCTGAACTGGCTGCAAATACAGGCACAGTTTTAAAGTATCATCCCTACGCTCCTAAAAAACAAACCTTGAAGGAACACAGCTCCCAATGACAAGGGAATTCTGGCAGGGCCTCTTTCCAAGAGTACAAGAGCAAACTGTCTTGTTAGAAATATGTATTGGCTGGGCCTCATGAAATCTTTTTGTACCCAGCATTGCACTTTATGAAGTTGTCACACAGTTCGATAACTGCAGGCTAAGTCCAATGTTTTTCTAAAAGGGCGGTGAAAAATAGAATAAACATCTTTCCTCTTGGCTGCTGCTGCCATGTCCTACATACCATGCAGGTTGTTGCCTTCTACAAAGTTCTTGGTGGGATTAAAATCATCAGGATTCTTATGAAGGTATGTTTCAATATTTTCTCTCAAATACCAGGATTCATTTTCATTGAACACCATAAACAGAAGAGTAAATTCACGATCAATGTCTTTCCTTAGACCTCTTTCATCGAGAGTTCCTTTTCTGCAAACTACAAGAGGCCCAATCAGACCACTGTATGTGTCCTGAAATAAAACAAATATATGGATTACAGATTTGCAGCTCATCCAGTTATGAAATAGATACAGATTAACTGAAGAATAAATTCCTTTTTCCTAGCAGATGAGAAAAAATCAGTCTGATTAAAACTTTCTCTGTGTGCCTCTTGGGTAATTTACTGAGGCAATGACCTCTAGTGGTCCCTTTCAACCTTACTCATTCTGTGATTCTGTGATTTTGTGTAATGTTTTATCTTTACCCCAAATCTCTTCAACTATTCTTTAAGGAGGAAATCACATTACTGTGGTGTGTGCCTTGGGATTTCTGTATATTAAACACCCAAGGGTGTGCAACTGTTAGTAAAGAGGACATCTAGCTTTGTAAATAGTGTCTCTAGCCTTTGTTCCTGTCCCAGCTGAGAAGCAGAATCCTTTCAGAAGCCAAAGCAATGCAAGCTTTAATGGCCATTTCTTGGTTACCTTAACAAAATTTGCCGTTGAATAATAAACCCAAGTGATACAATTTGGATCTGTTTTGCCAGGACCGGATCGTTCTGGGACGTTCCACCTGTAGGTGTTTATTTCCCCTGAAACAGAGAGAGAACAATTTTACCTTGAGCAGCTAAGTATTAGAGGCTTTGAATAGCATCTAACTCAGACATCCTACCCTCCTCATCAAACAATTGTCTGCATCAAACTACCTGTGGAAGCATGCAGCAATGGGATAGGGATATGATTCTGCCTTCCAGGAGGTCAGTGAGGTTCCAGTGGTGTAAATGAAGGCAGATTGCTCTGGAAAAGAAGATCTGCAAATGATACTGACAAAAGTGGCATCCCATAGAAGGAAGTTTACAGACAGGATTCTTCATCTTTCCCCTTGGCAGAACTTGTAGCAATTCAATGATCTTGGCTACTGATGCTTAAGGTCAGTTGAGGCATTGGGAGACAAGCCCAGAGAATGTTTCTTGGACCTTCTCAATTGAAAAGGGCAAAAAGAAGTGGCAGTTGCCACTGGGATTTTGCAGAGAGTGCTGCAGAAATGTGTCAGCTGGGAGCCCAGATAGGAGAGGTGAATATGTACCAACCTGCTATCTGGGAGCAGCAGTGGAGTTCTTTCCTTTTCCTGATAAGCCCCTGTTCCACAGCAATTACCAGAGAACCTCTGTCCCATCCCAAATCATCATCTCTGCCACATCCTCCCTGAGCAGTAATTCCCTGACCATTGATTTTTGTAAAAAATGGTGATAAATGGATGAGGAAATTATCTATTTGGGTGAGGATCATTTCTCCACACTGAACACAAACATCTGTGTTCAGATGAACTGCCTATGCTGTGTTTCCCTGCTTTGTTTTTTGTTGGTACTGCAGGAAAGGGTAGGAGACCAAGATGTGGTCAACACCTTGCCGTTTTAAATGGTGGAGAAATGTTGAACCAAGCAATCTCTGTACCAAAATCTTTCAGGGTGACAACAGCCAAGGGCAACGTGGGACATGCTATGAGTCAGGTGAAAACCAGGAAATCACAGAACCATGGTTTTAGTACAGCTACAACCCAACAGCTGCCAATAGCTGTGGGCATCTGGGCAAGGAGAGCTTTCAAGCTTAAAGGGTTGGGAAGTGACTGAGCCTAGTTTTGTGTCACTGAGCAATTACACTGTTCATGCATCATGCAACAGTGGGTTTTATTGTACAGCAGTAACGGTAAAAAGCCGAAAAAATGGTGACTATCAACTCTCATACAATATGAGATGGGTCTTGTGTAAGTATTGCATAATATCATTTACAGGATAAGCACCATGTCATGGAGACACAGGCCAGAAAAGTGTTTGTCATCCACCCATATCTAACCTACATGGCATCACCTCTTTGGCTCATGTAGAGAGCATGATCTGAGAAGGGGGGTTGATCATGGTCCTCCACCCCTTCCTTGCTTTTTCCTCCTCACATCAGGATGTTTGGAGGCTGTAGATGGAAAAAAAAATCTCCATCTTACGTAAAAGCTGAGACACTTCAGAAGGCACTGGAGACCCATCTTTGAAGTGCAAATAAGGCATAACACCTTAAAAGGGAAAATAGTGATAAACATGAGGAAAATTGATGTTTCCTCCCTTTTTTCTTCTGGGTAAATGGAAGAGTGGGCAGGGAGAGAACAAAGCTGTGGCAGATGAGAGCTGGTTTAGTATAGGCTGCTATGGATATGCTCTCTGCATCAATTTACCATGCCCCCACAGTTTCTTTAGTGCTCTCAGGAGTGCAGTTTGTCAGGATGCAAACCTGTCTGACAATTGATTTAAGATTTAGTAGAATTAGACAGTCACTGGCAAGTTTGGGGTGAGTAGTCCAGCCTGGCCAAGGAAGACAGACATTGAGGATTTCTAGATGATGGGGACTGAGGTGCCCAGAATTTTTTCTTGTTCTCAGCGATTTATTTGCTATGTTAATTGCTTTCCCCAAACTCTCTAAGGAAAAGTCTGTCCTTAGGTCTTGCTGAAGAATTTTTGGCTTACTCTCAAACACAGACACTTTCCCTCATCTAAGTCATCCCAAGCCTGCTCCCATGTGGACACAGGAGACATGACAGTAGTGTTACCGTTGTTCCATCTCAAGCATCAGCCTAAGAGAATCAACAATGTCATGGAGCAAAAAAACCAAGAGAATTGTATATAAATCAGTTCTTTCCCCCTCCCCCCCTCATGTATTAACCTCAGGTATACATTCATCAAACTCCAGCAAGGCAGATGTTGGCACATATCTGGCCATGAGTTTGTGTATTTGTACTGTACCAACACAGCTGCTCACAGGAAAGAAATTTCAGCTTGCAAAGAGCTTTATTACATCAAAATTTCTTTTCATTTAGTTTCACACTGCAGTTCGCAAATACCGTGAAAAAATTTGCATGAGTGTTGGAAAAGCAAAGGAGTGTACACTTTGGATTGACTACAATGCCTGGGTTTGACTTCCTACTAGAACATAAACCCAACAAAAAAATTGAAGTTCAAAAAGTTTAATTGGATTTTTTTCTATGTGAAAAGCTATTTTCCGCTGTTTTCCTCACAAGAAACTGAGGCATATTTGGTACACTTTTCCAAAGATTGTTAATTTGCATGACAGCTACATTTTGCATTTTATGTGTGACTCAGAATGCAAATGCCAATTCTGTGTCACTTGAGAGAGGCAGAGTTAGTATTAACATCTGCAAGTCTTACCTCTGAATTTGAAAGATTTTAAAACATTGTTAGAGTGTCAGTCTGGAGACAAATGCAGCACTGGCTCATATTTCTCTTGCCATGATTATGGGCCTGCTTCTCTCTCTTTTGGAGGTTGTCCAGTGATATTGCATTCCTGTTCCTACCCCTGATAGGAATGAAGACATTCTCTGCCCAAAGATGCTTACTTGATCAAGAACCTACATGTATAAAAACTCAGAACTGTAGCTGAATAAACATTGAGCATATTATGCCTGGGAGAACATGTAGATAGGGGCAAGTTTGAAAGAGGAATTATCATCCATGTGCTAAAATGCTTTTATATACAGCCTTTGTAGCTCAAAGAAAAGAAGGAGAAAAAAACCCCAAACAAACAACAAAAGTGAGCCTTACCAGGGAGGGTAATTGGTGTCTCAGGCTGTTCTTCACAACCCACTTCTTCTACACCATGTGCACTTATCGAGTAAGGCCTGCTGGCTTTGTTCTTAAATACAACTAGTACGGAATCACCAACCTCAGCATGGAGTAATGGCCCTAAATTCAAACAGAAGAGGCCAGTGATTAATGCTGCTTTTCTGAATTCAACAAACTTTCAATAGCTTGGCCTAGGAGTAGAGCCAAGGTCTCTATCAAAACCATTGAGCTTTTCTATTCTTCCAGGAAAGCCATCAAAATTGGTTTATCTCAGCTGATGAAAAGCTCAATGTGTATAAATCTCTTTTTAGTCAATGAAGAGAATTGTTGTCTTGGAAGACAGGTCTTTGGACAGCTGGTTTTTACAGAAAATTCCTGAGGATATTTTGAATCTTTCAAAATTTTATTTCTCAAGCTGGTAATTGCTGTGTTTTTAACTTTTTTTTTTTTTTTAACTCTTTTCCTTCACAAAAGAAAATGGTAAATATATTCCTGGAGAAGGTTATCCCACGGAACAGCATGAAACTGTATCAGAGGAGGCTTAGTTTCCATATTAGGAAAAGGTTCTTCACATAGAGTGTGGCTGGGCACTGGAACAGGCCACCCAGGGAAGTGGTCATAGAACCAACCTGACAGAGTTCAGGAAGTGTTTACTCTCAGGAACATGGAGTGATTTTGTGCAAGGCCAAGAGTTGGACTTCAGTGATCTTCCAACTCAAAATATTCTATGATTCTATGACTATTTTATGACCAATTGTTGCCTGCTTTTCACTCCATTAAAAACATGAGCTGATGGTTATTTTATGATGGGTAAAATTATGTCTTGCCCAGTTGCAAACACAAATCCATCTCCTTAATATTGTCTTAATCTGTTTACAAGAGTCTCCCCCATGTTATAAGCTCTGAAGCTAAGGTGAATCCTGGAATTGCCATTATAGCACTCCTTAGGATACTCCTTATTCATGTTCAAGAATGAATTTTTTAATTTGGAAGGAATCTTAACACTCAGCAAATACATAAATAGTGTGTAAAACCTGGAATAGGCATCAGTGTTCCTTATCTTCCTTCTTAAAAAAGCTAGAAAGCATCTTAGTTTTGAGAAAGCAATCCTCTTGCTGACCACAGGCTTGGTCTGTGAGACATGAGAGCTACTTGCCCAGGATTTCCAAGTGCTCCTCCTCTTCTGTCCTCACTTTGCGCTGTGTGAAGTTGCCACTTGTGTACTCCCTGTAAACAACCTTCTTGTATTTTGAACCGATCAAGTCCTCTGCTTGGCTCAGAAAAACATGCCCATAGCTGCAAAATAAAGGGCAATAAAAGCACTAAAGGGAAAACTGAAATAAAGTGAAATACCTGAAAGCTAGTAATGTTGTGTTATTCACAATAGGTGCAATGCGAATGTACAGCTTGATCCAATGTGCTGATGGATGTGAAGGCCATGAGAAATGCAAGAGGTTTTAAATAGCAAATAGCAAGAGTGATAATCCTCACTGAATGCACACCCTCTTCAAACAGGTAAAGCTGAGGATAAGTTGCACTCTCCCAGATTTTTGGGAACACAAATCCTTCACCAGAGCTGTCAGAGCAGAGGTAAAGTGCGAGATGAGAGTGGTTTCAGCTGCCCTCTCCAGCTGCATCATTCGCTCCAATAAAAGATACTGCCTGTCCTTGGAAACCTGAATCCTCTTATCATGATGACTGCTTTTGCTATCTTGGATATTAGTCAGCCATGGGTAGATGATAAACAAAGCTTGATAAACAAAGCTTCTAAAATCAATGCCATCATCTGAGGTAAAAGGGAGCTACTTTACCCTTCCCTCTCGCTGCTGTGTACTGCACAGGTTGGATGCTTTCCCAGCATGACGATAAAGGGGGAAATCTATTTTCCCTTCTGCCCCTGGAAGAAGATGATTTCCAGGTTTACCCTCAGTTTGTTGCTGCTCCCATGGGATTCCAGAGGGCTGACTCGCCGGCAGAGGACACTCACAACCCGCTGTGCAGCTGAGCGTTCACCCTCTCCTGGGAGCAGCTGTCTCCTGGCAGCTCATCTCCAAGGTGCCCCTGGCAGGGGAGTTGCAAGGTTGGCTCACAATACACTAAACAAAACCAAAAACTGCCCCAGGGATACCGCTTTCTGTGTAGTGAGCTACGTGTGCAACAGCAGCCTTTGACAGTACTAGAATTTATGTTTTCTTTAAACTCACCACCTGTGACCCTTCAGGTGTATTTTTTACAGACTCCTCTTCCTCTGTACAAGGAGCAGTTTCCCAGATGCTTTTCTGGGGTTTATTTTTGACATATGTTCCTTTTTGCTTTCACCAAAGTGTCCTCAGAGACCAGTCTACGCAATATGAACTGGAATGTGTATTTTTTTTACAAGTTTTTTGTTCCTTAACACAGTACAGTGATTCACTTGCAGGGTTACTTATGTACTTATCTTTTCAGGGGATCTAGGGGCTACCATGCTGCAGGAAAGCAGGCTCAGCACTCCCTTCATGCATTTGCATTGCCTAGAGCAGCTCACATCTGGAACATGTGCCTGACTTTCTCCTCTACGAAAACCAGAACTCTGGATGGCAAGGCTGGGGAGAGTAAGGGAGAGGAGGGGATTGGGGGGCATCATTGTAAGGTTGAGCCAGGGCTGAAACACAAACTTGGAAGCCTTCTTGAATTCAACAGCACTACAAGACACTCTGAAATGAAGCATTTGAAACTGGATTGCCTATTATCTAGTCTAGTCTGAGAGGCTGTGACTTTGTAAATACGTATTCTCATATTTTGTTTTGCGAAGAGTTCCTTCTGAAAAATACAAGGCTGGTGTCATGAAAAGGTGCTTCAAAGTTTCCCCTCCACTATAAGTGTGTCCTGTGCCCACAACTGTTTTTTGGGTTGGTGTACCTTTCCTCATAGCTGCTGATGTTGTAAATCTTTGGTGCCGAGCTCTTATTTGAGGCATAGTCCCACTCAACTTCCTCTGCAGCAATGTAGTAGAGCCTCATGGCTCCACGCTGCTGCTGGGCTTGTGTGGTGTTGCGGCAGCTGCTGACCTCGTAGAGATGTTTCATCCCACCAACAAAGTGATCAAAAGTCCTGCAAACCACTTTGAATGTGCCTGGAAAGAAAAGCACATGACATTTAAGCAATCAAAAATCCTAACAAGCAGCTTGGCAAATTATGTTCTGTGTACATCTCTGACCTGTCCTCAGACAATCCTAATCCATGGTGCTGTATGGACAGTCAAGCAGGGGGATGTTTAAGTAGAGTGATAGAATATTCTAGGCTGGAAAAGACCTCCAAGATTATCAAGCCAGCCATTAACCCAGCACTGCCAAGTCTACCACTAAACCATGTCTCTAAATGCTATATCTGCAATCTTTTAAATACATCCAGGGATGGTGATTCCACCACTTCCTGGGCAGCCTGCTCCAATTAACTAAAACTGTCTGATGCAACCTGAGGTTATTTCCTCTTTTTCTGTCACCTGTTACTACTTTGGAGAGGAGACTAACACCCCAATAGTTAAAGAGAGTGAGAACATCTGCTCTGAGCCCCCTTTTCTCCAGGCTAAACACTCCCTCAGCCACTCCTCACCAGATTTGTGCTCCAGACCCTTCCCCAGCTCCGTTGCCCTTCTCTGGACACGCTCCAGCCCCTCAATGTCTTTCTTGCAGTGAGAGGCCCAGAACTGAACACAGGATTTGAGGTGTGGCCTCAGCAATGCCCAGCACAGGGGGGCAATCCCTGCCCTGCTCCTGCTGGCCACACCATGGCTGATCCAGGCCAGGATGCCATCGGCCTTCTTGGCCACCTGGGCACACCCTGGATCATGATCAGCTGCTGTTGACCAGCACCTCTAGGTCCTATTCTGCTGAGAAGTTTTCCAGATACTCTGCCCACAGCCTTTGGCATTACATGGGGTTATTGTGAACCAAGTGCAGGACCCAGCAGGACTTGACCTTGTTTTGCTCCATAGGAAAAACTAGTCTGCTCCATCTTTGCTCAAAAATCACCATAAATTACTTCTAACTTCTTGAGTTAGCTTAGCTTGGCCAAGGAAACTCTGAAAAACATTTAGATGTCTGGCAAGAAGGAATAAGCTTGCCAGCAAGCCTTTACTGCCAGCAAGCCCGTGCTGCAGACATGCCCATGAGGAGCACAAGAAGATGCAGGAGGAAGCATTCATGGCAAAACTCAAAAAAGGCATGGAGAAACAATGGATGTGTTTCAGAGATGCTGGTTCCTTGTCCCTGAGCACAGAGTCACTGTACCAGCCCTCAGCGCAAGAGACTCCACTGAGCCCCTGCAGTTTGTCTGGAGTAATCAGGCTAATGAAGGGCTCTGCAGATACAGACCCCCTTTACAGGAATGCCTACTTATAGCCATTAACCTTATCACTCTCTACAACTTCCTGAAGGGTAGCTGTAGACAGCTGGAGGTTGGTCTCTTTCTCCAGGTAGCAACTGACAGAACAAGAGGACACAGTCTTAAGCTGCATCAAGGGAAATATAGGTTGGATATTAGGAAGAAGTTTTTCACTGAAAGAGTGATTAAATACTGGAATAGTCTGCCCGGGGAGGTGGTGGAGTCACCATCCCTGGATGTGTTTAAAAGGGAACTGGATGTGGTACTTGATACCATGACCTAGTTGAGGTGTTAAGGCTGGGTTGGACTCGATGATCTTGAAGGTCTCTTCCAACCTACACATTCTGTGATTCTGTGATTTATCTATGTGCACAGTTGAGGTAAACTAACTTTCTGACCCTTTACCTTCCCTCCATGAAAGGCCAAGCCACCATGGACGTTTTTGGGGGGTTTTTTTGGTAGCTCTGGTGGTCAAAGATAGTAGTGATTATGGGAGCATATTTTGGCATGTTCATGGGCAGATTTTAATATTTATAATCTTCTTCTCTCCTCCCCATTTACTCAAGCAAAAACTTACTGTGATGTTGTCCTATACAGCTCCACCTGCTAGCACTGTGTGAAGGAGGAAAGCACTTTCACAGCTGCTTTGTATGTGAGTCAGTGATAGAACCAAAATTAGAAGCATAGCTCTGTCCAGACTAGATGTCAGTCCATTTCCTGTGCTTCAGAGGCAAAAGTGATGAAAAAGATAAAATAGCATGTAATTTTAAAAAATCACATGCATTGGTGATTGTAAAGATCTGGTAATTCATTCAATTTGCCTTATTGCCAGTAGAAGGTTAGCCAAAAAATAATAATCTTTTAGAATAATTGTTTTGTGTGAGTCCTACAGTGCAGTTTCATGAGAGATGGTGGAAATTTTGGGGATTTGTGTGAGAAAAATTTCAGTTGTCTTATAGACATCTGCAACAGAGGTCTAACCCAATACATACACAACTCCAATGTACATTTCTATCAGGTGCCCTAGCCATGGATGCCCCTTGGCATAGCCTTGTACAACCCTGATGATTCTGTTAATTTAAACAGAGTTGCACCAATGTAAAGCAAAATAACATTGTACCCTATATTATGAAGATTATTTGATGTCTCCAGCAAACAACTCATACTCTCCTAGTTTGAAGTATGAATCATTGGATTACCCATGAGATTTAAAAGTACCTTTAATGTATAAGCTTCTGAAGAAACTCCTAAAGACTGACTACTATTGAAAAGCTTTTGTTGAAGTCCTGAAATACCTTAAATGATGCTGACTATCCACAAGGCAGGGAATTTCCTTTTCTAAAAAAGTCTGTTTGGAGAATTATAAAATTCTGTGAGCATCCTGTTAGCTATCTCTCTGCCTGCTGCTCTGCCCATCCCCAGGTCATTAAAGCCTCTGGTCTTTGGTGCATATGCATATTTGATTTATACACCTTCCCAAAAATGTAATCCAGCCTGAATTCTCAGCTGTGCTGGGTACCCAGGGTCTCTGTCCATGCTTTCGGCCTCCTTGTGCAGAGCAGAGCATCTCACTGTCTGCTATTTTGGCTGACTGGTATCTGCAAGTGCCACACAACCAAAATCAGTTCATGAACGTACCCACACGGTCTGGCTGCATCAGTGCTGTCCCTGATAAATGAGGAAACAAGGCCAGCCCATCCCGTGTCGTCCCTCTCAAGTCGATGGTGTTTCCTTGAAAATGAACCCCGTGCATGTCGTAGTGGCTGCCCAGCCCAATGAGGTGCCAGGAGACCTTGTCATTCTTGCACATGCTCAGGCCTGGCAGATTGCCATACAGGTAGCCGTTGACAGCTGGAGGAGAAGGAAAAATCCTGGTTGGCAGCAGTCCACAGAAATGCATCACAGAGCCTCCTACCACCTACCTGGCCAGAGACTCACAACTCAGCAAGTCACTAAAGGGGCATTTTGTGAAGCAAAGGTAGCATTGGATGGCACCAAATGAACATTTAAGTGCTATTCCTACAAACTCAGAACTTCTATCTCTTTGGTTTTAGCCTGTAAAATCTTGTAATAGCTCTTTGCGGTGATGTAGCACTCCTCCAAGCTTTTCAGTGTACCTTCCAGACACCAGCCAAGTGTACAAATTTGCTACTTCCTTTCAGCTTGGAGAATGTATAACCAGGTCATCAAGGCTATGGAGAGGGCCATAAAGAGTCTGATTTACAAATTCAGTTCTGGTGGGGCCTTTTTATGTAATTTTGAACTTTGATTTCCACCTTTACTTCCTAAATGTATATCTTTCTTTTACAAGGGTGTTATAAAGCTAAACTCCCTAATCATCAAATGTTCTCTGTGATCAATGTGTGAAAGATTGTATAAAAGAATAAAACCTCAGTATGAGATCCATCTCACAGCAGAATAAAATAAATAGGTCCAGAAAGCCCCAGAGTTCTCTAACAATGTATATCTAAAGCAAAGATAGGTTATATGATTTGCTCAAGTCTGTCATCCCAGGAATACCTTGGAGGAGATCCATGCTGAAGTCAGATATTTGCATCCAGAAATGATATTGTAAAATATTTTTGGCCATTCCCCTAGTCTTTGCATCTCCTTTTCTAGAGGTGGTCACTGCCCAAATGGGAGATGTCAGAGCAGGGCAGGTAGACTTTATTGCATGAGTCAGTGCCAAAGCCAGCAGTGAAATTTGAAACACTAGCGAACATTGGCTTCTTCTGCAGCTGACGCCTGTCTCTGGCATTGTGCCTTTCTATAGAACTAAGTATTCTATCTAAAACCAATGCTCTGTTCCCTTTTTCCAGATGTAGTTGATGGATGGGTGCATTCATTGCCATTGTGACTCGGGTTTCATTGTGCACTCCAAGGGCATTAGGAGCTGGCCATAAGCTGACTGACAGCTTTCCAGCTCACTCTCCAGAGCAGTGCAGAGAGCTATGAACAATGATAAAACCTGCCAACTCATTTTCTTAACATGATTGAATAAAAGGTATTATTAACAGATATTAGGTATTTTATACCATGCATTTTGTTGGATTCCATGAAATCAGCATCATTTTCATCTACTTTTGAAGGGTCTCCAGTAAATGCTTCAATATTCTTGTTCAGATACCAGCTGTCGTTCTCATCAAAGATTGAAAAAAGGAGGTAAAATTCTTTGTCTATTCCTTTCTGTAGACAAGAAGGAAGACAAGACATAAAAACAAGTCTATTCAATAAAAATGAATAGGTTTTTATAACAAAGCATTCTTTTCCCTAAACCACCTTCTTATTCAGTCTGCATTGACATAGGAATTGGCACCTTTTCATCAGCCAGAAGGATAATAAAATGTCCATTATGTAGTGTAAAAAGAGTTATTATTTGCATGAAAGACAGATAAGCTAGGGAAGAGCCAGGATATTAGGGAATGATGATTTTGTCTTCTTAACCATCCCCTTAGATCAGCTTTTACCCTGAGGAGTGACATTTATTTAATCTCTGTAAACTGAGCTGGGAACTGGGCAAATTGCCTGCATGGGAACCCCCAGTGCACCACCCTGCTCTTAGGGACAAGCAGACATTCACGCTGGGCACCTGTGTCCCGTCGTGATTCAGGGTGTTCTTCCGACAGACCAGCAAAGGTCCCACGAGGCCAGAGTTGGTGTCCTTGACAGCATCGGTGGCTGAATAGTACAGGTAGGTCAGGCACGGGGGGTCATTCTCTGCTGGACCTCCATTTTCAGGCACCCTCCACTTGTATGTGAAGGTTTCACCTGGCTTGACGTGAGCTCCTGGCTTCAGGTAACCTGGAGAGAGGAAGTCGAGATACACCAAGATTACAGGAAGGCTTTGTCTTCCTGACTACAAGAGCTAGATGGAAGTCAGGAATAGTTACTGATTTCTGCAGAAAGCTCCACCTTGCCAGCACTCCATTGGCAGCTCCATCCTTGCCAGCCCATTTTTGGGCTCGAGCACCATCCCATAGTTTGGACAGTTGTGCCAAGGGAACATCTCATCCAAGTCCCATGCTATGGGGACAACCAAGCCCATTCCCCACAGAACAAGTTCAGCTGCTCCACTCAGACACCTTCCAACGCTATGTTGGATTATCTGGATTCAATCAGACAAGACATGCAGAGCCCATCCTGGTGATTAAACGGCTTCTTCTAATGTTTGTAGCTTACCTGCCCTATCATGGAATTTATCTGTGGCACTAACTCAGACTCTGCTTTGCATTAAGCACCAACAAATCAGTCACATTAGTGAGTGACGCTGCAGCTCTTTAGAAGTTCAAAACAAATCTGATCCTGGTAATTGTTTCTTTTAGATTTTGTAGCAATGCACAAGAGCCTTTGTCATCATCTTCAGAGAGTGGATGATAGTGTTCTTTGTTGGAGGCTACTTTTAAAAGATTTGGGCCATTGTCTGCTGCCATGGAAAGAGTGGATTTAGATTTTCTTTGACGTTTAAGCATCAACGTTGCCTATATTTTCTCAGCACAGTCAGTCGCTAGTACTCCACGAAAATCTTAGACACAAGTGAAAATAGCAGTATTAAATCTGAGCACAGCTGCAAACTGCAACAGAAAGCAGAGTATAGCTTCCACAGTATCCAATACTACTGGATTCATCCTGCAACAGTCCTCAATGAGACAAACACTGACTTGGGAGTGAAAAGCCCTCTGAGGCTGACAAGCGTCAAATGCAACATGCAGGGGTATTTCCTGAGAGCACTGAACAAAACATATATCTGCAGACATCTCTAGATGTAAGTATTTTTATTTACATAAGTAAGCTGCACTTAGACAACGCACAACCTCTGAACAATTATTTACCCTCAGCATAAACCTACAGCCTCTGCATGTATACCTGCAGGATTCCTGTATGTATACACATGCAGAGAGAGGTAATGGAAATCCACGGCACAAGAGTTAATAGGAGAGAAGAAGGGGCAGAAAGATTATTGATGAACCTGGAGTTAAGTTTCTCTCCAAAGATCCAGAGGTGTGCCAGCTCACATGGCTGCTGAACTGTAGGTTCTGGGTTGATTTTACTACACACTGAAGTGTGCAGTGCTGAAGGGCACTATTACTAAGGGTCGATAAATGTAAGCACAACAGCTCTGCAAGCAGGAAGCTGCACTTCCATTGGAGAACTATCTCTGACATGGGGGGCATTAGGATCTGTGCAGATAACTTCAAGTCTGAACTCAAGCCAGTTGGTTTTTTATGTTTTGCCTCTCGGCAAATTTGTTGAGTTGCAAGGTCAGCAACAAGAAACAATAATTTAATAAAGCCTTTTTGAATTGTTTTTATTATATGATGAGTTTTACATGTTGACCTAGTTCTCTCTCAGCACAATTTTCAAAAGAGGGATTATGTTCCATGAGTTACTTTTGACGCTTGTAGTGGAAACAAAGAAATTTAGGCAACAAGAAAACTACATTTCTTTTCAGTGCTGAAAATGCAGCAAAATTTTTTTTCAGAGACCACAGCAGAGACCTCTGTAGATGCTATGAATGGGATTCATCTCACTTTAATTGGGCCATCTCAAGCTTAGTCCCTAACTCAAATTCTAGACTTCTGTGGTTGGTGGAGACAGAATCACATCTCCAGAGGGTCTTCTTGTTACTGACTGTAAAAGGCACCTACCAATTAAACATGATATTTAACTTTCAATAGTTAAACTTAGACGATAAGACCCTGTTCTTGCACAAAATGAGAGGAAGAATTTCATAAATGCTCCATTTCAACATTTATGTATTTATGAGAATTAATAAGGATTATCACTGCTTCATGTTCCAGGGCAATCAGATAAAGCTGCCTTTGAAACTGACTATCCTGACAGTAAAGCAAGGGCAATGCCCAGCCTGGATTAGAGAATTGGAAGTGATACAGCTGAGACCATGAGAATAACTATAGCCAAAGACTCAGCAGGGTCATCACACTAGATCCTAAGAATCATAATTCTGGAGTGTGTCCAGAGAAGATCCATTCCTTGCAATGGAGGAATATTAGATTAGAACTAATAGAAATTTGATTTTGCTTGTCACTTTTGTTCAACATGGACCTCGGCTAGTTTTAGATATCTTGTCTGGCACATATGCAAGGAGAAGAACCATCTCATTTGCAGACTGTGGAGTCCCATTGATTGTGACGACATGAAGGGTAGATACAAACTAATCAAATCATCCTTTCTGTGCCTTAGCATCCAGAAAAGGGCAAACCTGCAGAGTTCAGAAGCAGATTTTTGGACTCAAGTATTGTGGATGTGATGATACAGTGGTGTAGCCCAAACTTACCATCTAAGTAGGGAGCACCTTCTGACAGCTTGCTGAAGCTTACACCATGGGCCATAATGCTATAGCTTCTTCTGGCTTTGTTGGCAAAAGTAACCAGTACTGTATCTCCCACTTCAGCTTTTATAACAGGGCCTTAAAACACAAGAGTGAGGGAAGGTATTAGAAGGACTGCTCTCCAGCATATTTCCACCAAATGAAGAGAGAGCTGCGTGCACTAAATTCCCCTCTCAGTCCAGATGGTTCTACATTCAAATCTGATGTAATGACAGGAGGGGAAAATATTCACTGTACCAAGTATTCCCAGGTGCTTCATGTCCTCTGACCAAGTCTTCTTACTGAACGTTGCGTCAGTATATCCCACATAGCGAACCTTCCAGTATTGCCCTCCTATTCTGTCAGTCCCTTGTGTGAAATATGTTGCAGATTCACTGTAGAATTAGCAAATTGGACTAGTTAAATAATTGAAGGTTCAAGTAGAACCCTTAATTTCAGATAAAGTTATTACTCTAGACACAGGAGAAATGACCCCCCAAGTTAATCTGCATACACTTTTCTAGCACACAAAGAAAGATATAACTGGTTTGAATTAGCCAACAAACGAGCATTCATTGTACATTATACTTTTATGTTTAACCCTGATTTACTTAGGGAGGTATCTGTATCAACTTACCTTAGGGCAAGGACTGTGCACAATGTGTGTCTAATCCTTGTTGGCTTTTCTGAGAGACACTATAATGCAATTTGTCTCCGTCAGTAATATCAGGGGGGAAATTCTGCCACTGTAGCACTTCTGAACAGCACTGATTATAAGTGTGAAAGCTGCCTGAAGAGCCTTGAAGAAGGGTCATTAACTGTGTTGAACTTGGCGTGCCTCACTTTCCCCATGCGTTTAATGGAGTAAGATAAGTGCTTCCAGAAGGCACCTGGAAGCCTCACACTTATGCATCTAGCTTCCTGACAAGGCTGTTTAAATCCATTCCTCCCTGCCCCTTTCAATTAAAATTAATGACAGTGCAAGACCTAGCCCATGTGAATCACTGGGGCAGTGTCACACAGACTCCTGAAGTTAAAGCACAATGGGAGTTGACAAGAAACCTTACCTGCCAGTGGCGTTCAAACCCTGCCCAGTGAATTTATCATAACCGTCAGGTCCGTAATTCCAGAGAACTTCTTCAGCAGCGATGTAATATCTTCTCTTATGACTGATTGGTGAAGAGTGAGACAGGTTTTTTTGGCAGATTTGAACATCATATAGTGCCTCCATGCCACCTGGGAGGAGAAAGAGTCTGGAGACAGTCCCTGACCAGCTGCAGAGTCAGCAATCTCATGGATACAAATGCACATTCAAAACTCTCTGGGAGCTACATGGATTGGAAACAATTACTGCAGTAAATTTTTATTTCAAAATACATGCTCTGCCTATAATGGGCCAGATACCAACACCCTTCCTTTGCAAGGTGGTACGCTTTATGAAACAGGCCAAACCCACAGGCATCAATGACACTCTTTAGTGGACTTATTTTCTCAATTTCTTAATCTGCATAAGGAGGATAAAATTATTTTGGAGGTCAGAGTATCTCCAGAAATCTGCAAAATAGCATAATCTCCCCCTGACTTCCATTGAAATACAGACTGGTTATTTCTGCTGAAGGTATTTGTTTCTTGCCAGAACTGAGTATGTTTTGCCTGATGCAAATCCCATTGAAATCAATGTGTAAAAATTCTTCCAACTCATCTCTGCTATGATAATTATACATTGCCTGCTGCCATGACACTTAGTTTATGATACATGCTTTTGGGGTCTTACACCGCACAAATATCACATCACCATCAAATTCCTTCACATAATGGTTTCTGAAAACACTGCCAAGTTTTGCCTGATTTCCATAAAGCAAAAAGCTGTTACGTGTTCAGCTGGCATGATTATTTTTTATGTGTAAGTACTTATCTACAACAAAAAAAACTGTGTTGAAAAATTGGCATTGATAGCTCCCCTCATTGCTCATCAAAATCTCAGGTTTACTTAGGACAGTGCTGGGTCTAGCAAGTCTTCCTGGTATGAGTTGCATGGTCAAGTCATTCATACTAGCTGAAGATTTGGCCCAACATGTATCACTTCTGGTGACTAAACTCATAATCGTGATCTTTATCTGGTGAAACACTTGCAAATTGTTCCAAAGTCACAAAAACAGTGTCAAATCCTGCTTCCCCTGGAAACATCTCCCTGTCTTCTCTTTCAAACACAACAGAGGCTGATGAGGGAGATCTATAGCAGCGTACCTCGTAAATGCTCATTGACCTGGCAGGTGATCAGCCACCTCCCGGGGCTGCCAGGAGTCATCTCGGCCGTGATGAATGTCGCCGGGAAGAGACCGACGACGTCAGCTCTCTGGTCTCTGCTGGTGAATGTGTGGCCGTAGAAGTAGGCAGCATGGATATCTATCTCGCTCCCCATGCCAAACAAGTGCCAGGACATGGAAGTGTCAGCACACATCTCCAAGCCGGGGAGATTGCCGTATATATAACCGTTAATAGCTAAAAACAAAAGTATGAGACTTTGTGAGAGGTGAAAGAAAAGTGCCTCTGATCCCATTTCTAAGGATGATCCTTTCCTGGCCCAGAAAAGAAACTACCTGAATGTTCACATCCCTCACATGCTCCTTGATGGAGAGTAGCATTTTGAACATATGTCTTACTGCTCTGGATGATCAAATGCCCCGAATTCTCTGTCTGTGTCTGTGAAAAACATCCTGGGTAATATCCAGATGTTGCAAAGGCCAAGTCATCACCAAAAAGGCCCGATAATGAAGTTAACTTGTTCTGCAGCTATTTAGCATGGCTGAAATCTACTTCCTCTTGTCCTAAGTCATAAATATACCATCACATGCCAGGCTCAAGCAATTTAGATTTGAAAATTATATCAGCCAAATCAGTGAAGTCAACTCTGTCTTCCTCAGCTTCCACATCTGATAATGTATCAGGATGCTAGGAGAATGAGACTCATGTTTTGCAAAATATTTTATTTCCTAGGCTCCCTGGAACAAACAAAATATACAGAAATATCTAGAATTAAATTCCTGTGCCAAATGTCCAAATAACACAAAGTACCATTGGCCAATATATCTCTGAAGGGCAGCAGTGGTTATACCAGCCAGCCCACCACCCACAAGCCTTTTGAGAATTCTTTCAATACACACATCTCAAGTCGCTCTGCAGCTTTCTTTGCTCTTTTCACAGCTGGGTAAAAAAAAACATAACCCAGCTTAAATCTGTTGCCTAAGATAAAATGCTAAACAAATGTCAGAACTGGGCACGAAAGCCAAATCTCCTTTCTGCAAGTGTCATCTGCTGTTTTTAGGGAGAGGTTTTTATCAACACAGTACTCCAACATTCTAACCCTTTCCTTGCTGACACAGATAAAGGAGAGACATCACAGGGGACAGAAACTGAATTAAAAAGAGCTTGGTCACTGCTGTAGGTCACGATTTACTCAAAAGTCCTTCTCACCATGCATTCGGTTGCTGGTCTGGAAACCTTCATCCTCTTTGTCAACTGTGTCTGGTTCTAAGCAGAAGGTGTTTATATTCTCATCGAGGTACCAGCTGAAGTTTTCATCTACAATGCTAAACATCAGGGCAAAAGCATTAGCAGCACCAGTCCCTTCTATTGTGGTCTCATCTGCAGTTCCTAAATTGCAAACGAAAAGGAAAGTGATAAAAAAAGCCTGGGATGGGACTGAATTTAAAAATGACAATAACCTTGGTGCACTTGAGGAAATACAGTTCTTTGCCCAAAGTCTGCAGGGCAGCATGAATTTTACCTAGTTTTGCTCTTCTAAGGCATTTTGACACCCCTTAAACAGATTTTGAACATATGAGTGCCTCCAGAAGGCAAAGCTAAGCTAAGTCAAGCTGACATATCAGTATCTCTTTGGTCTGACATGAGCACAAGCACCTGCCAATATCTGTTGTCCCACTTCCCCACTCTTTGGCCCTTAGTCAGTGTTAGTTAGCATCTGTGCCACTGCACAGTGAGCCAGGTCACGAGCTGGATCTATCCAGAAACCAGTGACTCAAGTTTTTTTGACAGGAATTAAGGAGTGATGAGTGGCAGCCTGCATTTCTGTTGCACTGAAGTGAATGCTGAACCATACCCCCAGAATGGCCCTCTAAATGTGGCTCGCTCTCCACAGACTGACAAGGAATCTATGAGAGTTGTCTAGGACTAGGTATTTAAATTTAAAAAGGCTGAAGACAGGATGAACAGAATTTATTCCAGCTAAGTTCAATATCTTTATCCCAGTATCTATTTGGGGAGCAACCTGAGACTATAGAACTGGTGATACTGAGTAGTCTCTTATTATCCACTGGAGGGTGTAGACTTCATTCTAATCAGTCTCTCTCTGACCCCACGAAAACTTTCACTTCCTCTGCCATCCACGGGAGGAATCTCAGAGTCTTGCTCTCAGTCCTGTGTCCACTACCTCCAGCTGCAGGACTGGAGCAGTAACATCATGTAGATATCTGCCTGCGTGAATTCAAGGCCAAACATGCAGATAATTCTGGCCTTTCAGGCTAGGATTGTTTGGAATGTGCTGTCTCCTAGCTTCCTGTATTGTCTCGTAGTTATCAGCTCAGTGTCACACATTCTGTCCTGTGGATTTCAAAGGCTCTTGGGGAGAATGTAAGTCTGAGACATTTTAATTGTGTGAGTTAAGCTGGAAACCAGTCCTGTCTTTTCCACATTGAAGTCTTTCTCTTCTTCATATACAGAACTTACTTCACTTAGAAGTACTGTATATGAAAACAGGGCTGATCTTGTCCTCTGGGAGTTACTGAAAAGAGGTGGCAGAGTTACATGTGCCCAGGGAAGAGGTGGCAATGACTCAGCTGATAAAGAGGAGAGGACTGGTTCATGATGGCTCCAGCACAACATTAGTAGGCTATAAAATACACAGGACAGGCTGCTCAGTGGACATCCCCATATGGTTGTGAGATATAACTTGTAAACAAAAATAAATGCACACTCTCTATGTGGAAAAAAGTACAAAGATTGGGCTTTCAAACATGTAAACGCTAATGCCAAATTCACCCACCCAGCTCTAATTTGATCTCCTGAGCAATAAGTCCTTTGTTCATCCTGAAACTTCCCCAGTTTGGGAACATTTATTTTTGGTCTCGGCCACAATGGGATGGTCACAGGGCATGCTGCAGTCCCTCCACCAGCCGAGGCAAATCTATCATGAAGCCAAAGGGGAGCAGGAAGGGGGTTGTCCCAGAGCTACAATACCTACCCTGGGATGCTCCTGGAATGGCCCATCTATTCCTTGCCCCTTTTTATGGGCTATGTAGGGATAGACTCTAGACCATCCTGTTTAAACCTGTAAGTAAAAATGACTGTTAAGATGCCAAGCTTGGCAGAGGGGCTCACTCTATCAGTGCTTCTAGCTCAGTACCTTTTTTACACACCAGCAGAGGCCCAATTAAACCAGATGCAATATCTCTTGGTGTGTCAATGTGAGAATGGTAAATCCAAGTCAAGCAGTTTGAGTCTGCCAAAGTTGGGGAATAATCTTTCCTTACTGGCCATGTGTATGTGTAATTTCCACCGGGAACAACAAAGTCGTCCTCTTTGCTTTTACCACCAGTTCCATCAGGGTAAAGTGCTCCTAATACATAAAAAGGGAAAACGAAGACTTTAGCGATCCCTTAGTTGTTTCTATTAAATAAATGCATAATTTATTCTATTTAAACTTGTATTTATAAAATAATAGCAGCATTCACAAATACAGAATCACTGAGAAATCAGGAAAAAACTCATAATTTCTGTCAATCTCACCACAAATAGATTGGGAGTCAAAATCCATTTTTTATTGGTAGATAAAGCTTTAAAAATGCATTAAGAGGCTCTATTTTTTCCTAGTCTCTTCACTCTTATCAGTCATCTAGAATTTTGTCATCTAACAGTGTGTATTTTTTCACAGAAAACTGTTTAGAACACTGACTGTAGACACATCCACACAATCCTCTAACAAAAATATACATGCACAGGTCTGGGATTCTGAAAATTAAATCATGTCTGTTATAGGCCAAAAGAGAAGAAAACATATAGTTGCAAGAACTCCATCTATTTAAATAGACTAGAGGTAGAAGGAAGGAGGGAAGATGTTTCAGTGACTTATGATTCAGAAAAATAATTCAGGCAAAAAGACCCATCTAACCTGTTTCAGTACTGGATTTATCCCAGGTGTCGAAAGTTCGTGGCAAAAAGTTTTGAGATGAGGCTTTTCCTGGTTTTAGTCATCAGCTGCCATTACTGATGAGTTTATAAGAGGGCAATCTAAAGTTCTCTGATGTCAATGTCAATAACAACAAATACTTGGACAGACTTGTAGCCATGATATTAGTTACCCCAAGGAAAAAGAGAGGAAAAGCCAAGCCAGAATTTACCTTCAGAGTCCTTGTCATAGAAGACCCCATGTGGGTGCACGGAGTATGGGCGGGAAGCAAAGTTTTTCAGGTGGATGATAAAGACATCCTCTTCTTCTGCCTTCAGGACTGGACCAAGGAACCCCAGCCATGCTGCTTTGGGGATCTCCTGGGAGTAAGTGTCATCCGTGAATTGCCTAAAAATAGCCTTTTTGTACACACGTCCTATCCGGTTGGCTCCTCTTGTTGCATACACCTTTGCAAACCTAGTGTTGGGAAGGGAAAATTTGAGACACAGTAAACCTGTCTTAAGAACTGATAGAATAACTGGTGCTTGCAGTGCAGATAAATAGTTCCCTGTGACACATCTCGTGGCTGGTGGCATTAAAGCTCAGGAGTACATCAGGACCACTCAAGCCTCAAGATGCTCAATTTTAATGACTTCTCCCTCTTTTGAAGGTTTGAAACCTCACCTCTGAAAGCATGACTGTTCAGAAGGAAAATAAAACCAAACTGAGATTTTTTTCAAAAGCCAATAAGAGAGATTCTAATCAACCAGCTCAACTCCCTGGAAGAATAGCATTAAATGTGTTTTGCATGAAATGTACAACTTCCACATTCCAGAGTCTATGTTTATGGCAACTTCAAGTGATGGAGAACCCACCATATAGTCAGTGGTTAACATATTATAACTTTTAAATACCTACTTCCTTCAAAGCCTAAATTGCATTTACAGTCTAATATCATCCAACTCCCCACTCCAACCACTGGTTCCAGCCAAGTTCTCTCCCAGATCAAAGGAGCCACCTACCATCAGAAACTTCTTTTCTATGCAGACACTTGCATAAGTTTTAATTAATTGACTAAATAGCCTCCTACCCTTCGTCTGGGCAAACCAAGAACACAGACATTCTTTATGCCACAAATCTTGCGCAAAGCTCCCTTTTGAAAGCATATATTTCTCTATCTCTGTTGACATCTGAACACAAGAACTCACACAATAGGCAAGCAATATTCCAGCTAGGGCCAGAGATGCTCCCAGTCAATATTTCTTAGATAACTGGGAATCAGTTTTGCCCTTTTAACTATAACATCATTCTGATGACCCATATTCATACTATTTCTGATTATATAAAATCCATTTTTTAATTCTTTCCATGTTACAGCTGGTAAATATGATATACAATCTTCATCCCTAATTATAACACTCAATGAAGGCAGAAATTAAACCCTTTGCTACATAGCAAGCAGGGGATTGTATGACCAATTTCACCATAATTGACCATGAGCTTTTTTATCCCCTGAAGATTGAACTTTCATGCTTCCTAAAAAACTCATTAAAAATTAAATTTTCCTGAAATATCACTGGCAGAAATAAAGCAATTTCATATTTATTGTGAGGTTTTTGACTGGTCAGTTCTCTTGCTTAACCAGTTTTGTTTAGATTCTTTTGTGAAGTGCAAGCAACCAAACTGGTGGATGTCACATAAGTTGAAAGCCATGATTTGCTTTAAGTTCTTCATCACAACATCAACTTGTCCCTCTAGCCAAGCCTTTCTGTGATTCTGTGATTTCTGTGACACCATAACATACAACATCCCCCACCGGTAGTCATTACACCTCCACAATCACTATCTAAAACAGACCACTGAAGTGATCCAGATATAAAAGCCTCCAAAAAGTACACTTTTTCATTTGAAATGTGCTCTTTATAAGAAGCCAATTGGCAGCAATTTGGCAGCAATCAAAACATTTCCAACGATATTGCTGGGACATGAACAGTGGGGTAGGGTGGGGGGGAAGGGACAGAAGCTTCTCATTCTGCTTCTTCACAGAATAATGTGTGCCAGATAAACACATCCCAAAAGCAGGTTAAGGAATGAAGTGTCAAGAAATCTGGATTTTCAGTAAATTTGTAGGTCTGTAATCTGTGCACATAGCAAGACCTGGCAATTTCACCACATTCACTAAGGAGAGATACCTTCTATTGCCTAGGGGAAGAGCTGCTACCAGACTGTTTACCACAGAGTAGGAGGTGGTGTCAGTAGGAGTGCAGTGTAAATGCACATGCTTCCTTACCTCGTGGCAATGTATTCACATGGCTATGCCCTAATTCGAATTATGAATTGATTTTTTTAAATGATTTATAAGAAATTTTCTGTAGAAAAATATCAAATTGATTTTTTCAGAAAGTCCCCATTTTCAGGATATTTTTTCATCAAGTTTTTTTCCAATTTCACCAGCCACCAAATATTTTGGTGCAGTGGCACCATGCTTTTGCCGTGATGACAGTGTCTTTATGTCCAGACAACATTGCACACTCTCATAACACCCCTGGGATACACTGTCTCTTCTGAAGAAGAATTGTACCTCAGAAAAATGCACATCTTAGTCAGGCTTTGTTAAATGATTCACATGAGTCTAGCTCCTTTAAATGCATAGACTGTGATCCAAAATCCAGGTAGTTATTGAAGTTCAAGTAATCACCATGAGAAAACCCTCTAGGCTTAGGCACTGAGAAAGTGTCAGTGCCCAAAGCTGTGCTATAATACCTGGATCTGTGCTTGCCTCCTACTTAAAGCCATCTAGAAGTCAGGCAAAGAAGTCTTTTAGTGGCAGCTTTCTGAAAAGAGGACTATTCAAATGGGTGCCATGGGTATCAGCTGCAGCCAGGCACAGTGTAGGTGATGCTCTGTGTGTACACAGATCTATTTTCAGCACATCCTTTCGTTTGTCCTCAGTGCCTGAAAATAGAGCACTCTGGTTGTTATGAGTCCCATTCTACATACCCAGGCTGCCCCATTTCATCCAGGAGGATTTAGGGGGCCCACCTAATCCTTCCCAAGTAGCTGGTAGCTCCATGCCTCTTTACAAGTGTTGCTGTGCTTCACATTACAGTTCTTTAAGTCCTTTTGTAGAAGGAATATCCACACTGGACCTCATGCCAGAATGTTTCCTATCTGTCATTCCTCTCTTCACAAGACAAAGCTTCTCCCTGCCTCTTCATACTCTCCTGCTCACTTCAAATTGTTTCATCCTTCTGGTGATTGTGGTTTTGTGATGATGTTGTCTGAACCTCTTCCATCTTTCTGATCTTCTGCAGATGTAAGAGCTGCTCCTCTAAATTTTAACTATTTCCCTCCAACTCAGTTGTCAGCCTGCACCTCATGCGCATAAAGTTGTGATGCTCAGACAGCCTTTCTTCCTACAGTAAAGGGGAATACTCCATCCTCTGGGGCAGTACCTATGCAAACTTCTTAAATTCCTTCCTCCATCTCCTTCAGTCAGGCCAGTCTTGAGGTTACATATAGAGATAAGCAGATTTGTAAGTCGGCATAAAAATTCTTGTTCTGACTAAGAATGCCATGCAAATCCTGCCTTCACTTCTGTGTCTGATTTCATTTTGGTGCTTGACCCCTCTTAGCACTTCCAAAACTCCAAGAAAAGTTGGAAATGCACCTGAGTGGAAAGGGAATTATTAACAGGGAATTAACTCTAGTTCTTTAAAATAAAAGCATAATCACAGACATCCAGTTCCCTGCAATGACAAGCAGTACAACTCTTCCACAGAGAGAGAGAGTAAAACAAGAGCGTCATGTAGATTCTACTTCAAATCAAGACTAGACATGCAGAAAATCTGCCATTTCCAGTAAATCCATGTTTGAAGTGTAATTTCTACATTCCTTTCTTTTATCACACAGAAGTGTTTTGCCATAATTTTTACTGTGTTTATGTTACCTTTGGTCTCAAGGCTAAAACCTAACGGAGGCTATGTTTTCCAAAACGTGCTTACATGAGCACTGTGTTACAGTGAGCAGTAAGAAATAGGAAGACACTGTGCACATGGCCAAGAAAACAGCTCCTCGGTAGCCTGGAGACAGATCCTTGCAGACACAATTTCAAATCCTCCTGAGTTTGTTTGCTGCTGTAATCACCACTGAGTGCCAAAAAACAGCACTCAGAATAACTGCTAGATATTTCCCAAATTTTCTCCTGTAGTTAACATTCCCAATAGCTACAGTACATTCCTGGGTGCAAATGTACACAAATGCAAAATTTATTTTTATTGGCATTGTTCCAATAAAGTCCTATAGACCTGACATTCATAACCATTTAAAAAATCATCTTTATGAGTTTATTCCCTAAAATCTGTAGATTGTGAAACCTTCCTTATTCTCCACCCTCTTTACATACTCTGTGTTTGGGTTTATAACCATTTTATTTCCTCAAAGTTCCTGATTTTTCCTGTGGCTGAAGTAAGCCAGGACAGGGCTCCAGACTGCCACAATTGTTTTAAGCCCTGAGTCACGTAACCTGTTCAAGGTAACCCTCCAAGAAACAAGGAGTCCCATGCCCAGGCCAGTGCAATGGCTGTGCTTGAGGGATGGCCAGGGAAGGGGCACCACTGGCACCAACTCACCTTTCTAGATGGAGACCTGACCACAAAGTGCCAAACAACAAAGCTCAGTGTCCTCAAAAGACAGAGACACAAAGCTCTCAAAGGATGTTTTTAGTTTTTTTCTGACCCACATGAGCCACAGAGGTCAATAAAATCCATAAAATCTTAGATGAGGCTCTGAGGCGTCACCAGTGTGGTGTGACATCTTCCCTCCTGCAATAACCTTGCCCCTGAAGTCCGTAACAAAGCCCCTCTCAAGCTTCATTAGAGCCAGGATTTCACCTCAAATACCCTTTTGATGTTGACCCTCCCCACAATGATCACCTCTGCTGTTGCAATTGGGTTATTTGGCCTCATAATGACTCAGCCATTAGTGTAGCATCTGTGATGACAGTTTCACGTCATTTCTCGGGGTGAGATCTCCTCATAGGCAAATTGCACAGTGTTTGATGCTGTGGCAACAAAAAACACCTGTTAGTGTTGGTGGGTGCAAGACTTAGCCCACATAAATGTAGGATTGGTGGCCTAAAGAGGAGGGATGAGCTGCTGTATCAGGCAAAACTTACCAACATCTACCACCAGCAGAGCAAGATTTAAGCATCCATCATATAAACTAGTCTCAAGTTAATTTCAAGGGATTATCAACTAAACTTTAATCCTGAGGGCTCAGCTACAGTGGGGAAAGATGACTGGTGGATGTCAAACCATAATACCTAGGTATATTTTCCTCTTGAAAGGCCATGTGACCATTTTCCATATGACCATTAAGGAAAGCAGAAAACATGCAATCTCACCCTCCTGCAGCTGCAATACCCATGCCCTAACTCACAAAATCTCACTGGGATCTGCACATCCAGCACATCCAGCAGCACTGACAGCACCTTGCACCCTGTGTGTCTAGTCCAGCATGGTTTAATGATGTCAGCTCTTCCACCAATTATGTCAGGTGGGAAGGGATGCTGACCACCTTCTCAGCTCACCTATGCTCAGCGGCCATAATCTGAACCTGCGATTTCCAAAGCCCTGTGTGCTTCAGAAAATGTAAATTTAATTTCTGAAGGGAGAACAGAGAGTAATGTCTTGGTTTTACTCACAACACTCCAAATTATGAGAATTAGTAGAACAGTTTGAGGCCTCAGGCTTAGACAAGACAAAGGGCAGAGGTGAACAGCTTCATTAGTCTTTTTACTTTAAAAGTCCTGACACCCAGCAAGATACTTATCCTGTGCAAGCAGCAGGCTGGCTCTGAAGCACTGCAGTAAGACAAGGCATAATAAAAATTATCATCCAAGTAGAATAGTTCTGCTAAGACAGGGCTCATTTGGGCTAATCAGCTCTGATGAGAGGCACTCTTTTTCAGCTCACACCCAGGCAGGTTCTGATGCAGCACTAGGATTCCTGGCTCCAGAGGCAGCTCACTCAGCACCAGCACAGCGGGAACTGAGCAGCACAGTCATGTTTGGTGCCAGAATTGGCTCACCTGGTTTCTAGCCCCACACTTCAGCTACCAAAGCCTCCTTTATCCTCTTTACTGCTAATAACTAAAGGTTGAGGAAGAGACTATTGACTTTGGCAAGCACCATTGAAAATCATCTCTTAAATCATTATCTGATCACTATCTGATCCAGGTAATGTAACACTTTCCATTGCACACTTGCTAATTCAGGGTTTTCATTAAGTACTGAGGAATAAGTGGTTTTGATTATATCTCTGTGGGCTAGATGGAATCAAAGAGAGCATTCCTTTTTGTGTATGCACCAATTCTTTTAAAGATAATCTGCTGGTCTGCAACCTCTTTATCTTCACTTCGATCTCAATAAAACTGGGATAGTGCCCCATCAGATGGGTTCTGTGAGGATGCTTCACAAGGTGAGAACTGCTTGGCTCAGCCAACTGGCTCAAAAGACATTAATATCCCTACCTGGAAACTAATCCTTAAACTTTGCTTATGGAACTACTTTTTTTATAATATCCATAGGAACCAATTAATTAGCTGAAAAGTAGCCCACTATTATACTGCTTTAAATTTACATTACAGATTATCCTAAAGAGCTGAATAGTCAAAATAGCTTTTTAATCCACATGCTTATGCAGACACACCATTCAAGAATGCAGCACTTCATCCTGGCTCAACTCAATACAGTTTAAAAATCGAATAAAATAACAAAAATTACTTAATTATTCTGCATGTAGGGAGTTCATGGCAAACATCTCCCCAGCTTTGAATGTGTAGTCTAGATTAAAATCCTCTGTGGGTAAACCTTTTGTAATTAGCATTCTGTAATTATTACATAGCCATGATGACTGAAGACATAAGGTATCTTCCATCCCTGTGTTGCCATTTAGTAAAAAAAATTGCATTTATGTCACAGACTTAAAAGTAAATGTGCCACTTGATGTTCAGGGGGCGCGAAGTGCAGACAGCCTCAAAAGTACAATTTACATAACAGATTCCAATCTCTCTGTGATGTTTCTCCATTGAATACCTCTCCACTGAAGTGAATTTATAAGTAGCTACTCTTCAGTTAAAGTTGAACTACTCTAAAGTGAGAGATCTTCTAGTTTAGGGAGTGGAGAAAGTTATCCTCTGCTATAAAGACTAGGAAAGTGAGAAATTCAGGTATTTAATATAAATGAGAACAATTTTGCCAGTAAAGTTTGTTTTCATGGGCTGGAAACAAACTATTACCCTTAATTCTACCTATAATTGTAATACCTATTGACTTGGATGCCATCCGGGACCTCTAGCTATTAAAAGTTTAAGCATAAATTTGTGTTGAAAAATAAAACTCTTTCTCATCTTCTTCTTGTGACAAAATATGTTCTTTCATGAAATTCATCTGAGAGTGATTCTGAAATTACTGACCACTAGAGGCATGTCCAGACTTGCTTGGGATTTCCTGAAAAGTCAGAAAGTACATTTCCATTTCTAGCTTCTAGGACATAGCATCTAGCTCCCAGTGAGCCTCCAAACCTGGTACAGAGACCAGGACCTCCTCACCTACTCACAGCTCCCACTCCAATCCCAAGCCTAGACACTGAGGAAGGATCCCCAAAATACCTCTAGTGTGTTAAAAATATCAATGAAATGTTAAAAATATTCCCACATATTTGAATCCCATGATGTAAGAAGCAACGGTTTTAAACTGAAAGAGAGTCAATTCAGACATAAAAGAAAAGGTGGCAACAATGAAGGTGGTAAAATACCAGCACACATTGCCCAGAGAGGTGGTGGATGCCCCATCCTTGGAAGCATTCAAATTCAGCTTGGACGTGCCTCTGAGCAACCTGACCTAGCTGAAGATGACCCTGCACATGGCAGGGGAGGTGAACAAGAGGACTTTTTAAGGTCTCTTCCAACTCAAATCATTCTTTAAACAGGCACCAGGGACCAGAGCCATCTCCATCCAACATTCAGGCCAGCTCTCCTGCTGTGGGAGGAACACACAGCCAGCCCCAGCCATGCGGACATGAGAACATACACCTGTTCTCACTGGCCAAGACACGATTCATTACAGTGCTCACCTATGCTCCCCAGTTTCAGAGATCATCAGGAATGTCTTCCAGAATATCTTACCAAGTTCCCCAAATTTTATCAGGGAAAATACTTAAAATGACATAATATGTCAGTAAATAGGGCTTGTGAAGAGTGTGCTTGGTTATAGCAAAGTTGCAGTTTGCTTTTTGATACCAAGTCCCAAGGATACCTGCATCTCTGTGAAATAGAGGTAGGGAATTTTGAGCCCATATCTGATGCTATTTTGACAAAAATCAGTTCATTAACATTCTCTTCAAATACATGCTATCACCTTGCTTAATCAACTACAACGGAAGAGAAAGCAATCAAAGTCTACTCTAGCCTTGAAGCTGAATTCCCACCTATGCCAACATCATCAGAATAAAAACAAGGAAAAGGCCATCTTAAGACATTTGTAGCAAAATTACCACATTAACCAATTTTGTTTTGGAGTTGTTGGTACATCTCCAGCTTATCAAAGCCCCCAGTCACTTACTTGTCCTCTAAGAGGCTTTGCCCTGTGATGAGATTTTTCCCAGAAGGTGCATAGTCCCAGTTCTCCTCCACAATCCCGAGGTAGTAAGTTCTGGTCTTTGCTTCCACCAGTGCCCACAGCCAGAGGAACCCCAGGGCGCGGAGGCGGCCACCGCGCCGCGCGGGAGGCATTTGTGGTGGTGACTGCGAGGCTGGCACGGGCAGGCAGCAGCAGGGTGCACCACAGGGAGCTCACCCCTCCCTCCCTTCCAGCTCTCAACAAGTTATAAATAAGGAAGGGACAGAGTAAAGCTCCTCCTTTCCAGCAGGTTAGGACTGGGATAGGTAGAGAGCCAGGCTATGCAGAGCAGGGAGACGGTTGCTGTCATGGCAGGACCTTTGCCAATCCTTTGGTTAGTGAGTAATTTACTTACTTACCTGTCCAGGCTAGAGCCAGTTGGTGGTTTTTAGAAGTTTGAATGCTTTTTAGTCCTCCTTTTTCTAGACTAGGTGATATGGCATATTGGGGCAGAGGACAAGTCAGTGTTTTTGAAATCCCTGTAAAAACCCTTTGTTTTTGTTTTAACTTCTTTATCACGTCTGAGATTCCTAAATCACGTCTGAGATTCTTGTTGCTTTCATTGGTTTGGTTTTGGTTTTTTTTTAAATGACATAACACTAAGGTATAACCCAGCATTATCAGAGAGAGCAAAAGAATTGGCCAGTACCTCTCAGCATTTTCTGATCTATTTATTAAGGCTGCAATTGATTTGAATATATTCAGTTTTAGAGTGCCCAAAATGAGGTACCTTTTTACAAGCATCCCTAGAAATTAGAGCCCTTATAAAAGTCTTTCCATTTGGACACCTAAGAATTGAGACACACAAAGATCACCCTTTTATTAACCTTGGTAATTAACATGCCCACGTAGCTCTCTAGAAAATCACTCCCTCGCTTTACAGCTTAACCTCTTCTAAGAGGAGGTCTGTGTTACCAACTTGGCAAAGCCCAGTGTAAATGTGTACTTGATAGGATAGGATAGAAAAGACTATTTTAAACCACTTAGAATACATCCCAAAAAATACCATCTAGGTGACAAGACATTTTGCAAAATCATACTGATCTGTTCCTAATTTTTAAGTGACTACAGGTATAAAAAAGTTGCAGTTCTGGAACACAGTTCTTGAGACTCATTGCAAGCTTTAACATTTGTGAAATTCTCCTTTCAGGTCCAGAACCATGTGACCTCTTCCTGTTTAAGCTAATGGTTATCCATGTCTAGGGGTGCAGGAGGCTTCAGAAATGGATTTGGAAGTCACAGGTTTAATGCTGTCCACCAAGCCGTAGCTCAGTGATGTGAATGAGGTTTTATGTGGCAGTCGGGTGAGGTTCGCCCTCTGCCACATGGCAGTGATGGCTACATCAGTGGTCAGCTGTGCTGAGCTCCCCTCTCCCCACTGGTGTGCAGGTGTCTCTGAAGTCACAGTGAATAACTCAAAAAATAGGGGCTGTTCACAGCAGCCCAGCTCCAGCCACCTGGACCTTGATAGGTCTCATCTAAATTAAGAGACGAGGCACACAGACACACTCAGTATTGTGCTAAAGAAGCATTTCGTGGTTTTAGGCCATGCTTTCCATCTCTTTAGCTATGAGGACTGAAAGCCCAGTATATGTGGGTTAAGGATACAGTCAGACAATCTGCAAAATGGTCAGCTTAACACAGTTATAAAAGCAGGAGTCCCTTGGCCCCCAAAATTCTCTGATACAAGCGGATGTTCATTTTCTTGAGTCAGTTAATTGACGAACAAAGAGAAAGAGGAGAGGTGATAGGACAACGCGGGTGTTGTGCAACAGGGCAATAAAGGTGTGTACAGAGATCCTGATCTTCAGAGGCAGCACCTAGAGACTTCCTGGTATCCTTGGACACCTTGCTGATCTCTTTACTCTTCTGCTGCAAACCACACAGCGCCCAACCTCTTATCTTCTCACATCAATCTGTATCCTCTCTTCCAAACACTGATACTTAAAGGTCATCTTCCTTTTCCACTGCTTAATTGTGTCACTTTGTTGTGTTACTACATGATGATGACTAAAAGCAGTGTGATTTTAACAGGCATAATTAGAAAGCAAAAGAAAACACAATGACAGTGGGGCAGAGCTTTGCCAGCCCGTGGCACAGCCATCGAAGTGCCCCTGGGGTGGGACAGGCAGGCCAGCCAAGGTGACACTAGGAGATTAACAGGGACCCACTGTCATCTTTTCACAGGATCCAGGAATACTTCCATTGCCCAGAAGAACTCTCCTGAGCCCAGGGGAGTTACAAACTTCATCACCTGTCACTCAAGCACCTGCATTTATGAGAACTGTGCCTGTTATGCAAATATTCATTGTCGTAATGTAGCAAGCATCTGCATTCGAGTAGGAAATATGTTTATTTATAGGGCACTGTGCACTTTGACTGAGATTGTGTGGATTTCAATTGCTTAAATCAGCCATTTGTGATATTTAAGGATTGGGTACAGGGCCAATTTAATCTAGACAGTGTTGTTATGACTTTCCTATACGTGTGGGTTTTTGTTACTCAAGAATTCTGCCATATGTTTAAATCTCTGTATATGTGGACTAATATAACACAAATGCATCAAGCTGAGAGGGAATAGGAAGGGGGAGTGTCCAATTCCGAGCTGGCATATGACTGCATTATAGTAATTTAAATAATAATAGTGCTATGTCCTAGTTTTTCTATTGCTTCTCATGCACCTAGGATTGGGTCCTGGCTGCTTTCTTGTTAGAATTACTCTTTAAAATTCAAATTTGAAGTTAATTTATTTGTCTATTACTGTTAAATTTACTTGTGTAACAGGAATAATGTGTAGACATTAGCACTCCATATCATCAATGTGTTGTAAGTCTGGTAAACGCCTTAGCTTGGCTTCAGCTCTTAGTAGATCTGGCAACTTGTATACCCTTTGCATCCACACATTAACACTTAATTACTTTGTCGCATCATTAAACACAGGCACATTTGCATTCCGGGGAGGTGCTGTGGGCGTGACTCAGAAAAAGATGAAAGAACAGCTGTTCTGCCCTTGCATCAGGAAAATTTCTGGGAAGCTCCCTTCCAGCAGTGAGGTCATGGGATTAAATTTGTCACTTTGTCCAGGATCCTTTCAGCAAAGGGTTGGCTGTTGGTTACTTTGAGACTTTCTGTCCCTCTGAAGGCTAAAATTAGAGCATGGCTGGGTTTCAGAGTTTTGCAATGAGAAGCAATGTTCATAGGACCAAAGAGGGTCTTGAATACCAGTTTGTGAATGAATCCCAAAACATCAGCAATAGAGCTTTCTTTTCAAGTAAATCAGGAATTATTGCAAGAATTAGCTTAGTTAGTGCACTAAAGCCCAGACTTTTGCCAACTAATGTTAGTGATTAAACAAAAATACTTCTGATGGTTGTAAGATCAATGAAGAGAGATGATGGATGCACTGACCTTTGTCAGTTCCTGGATTAGATCACAGACAGGCACTTATTCAGACTGCTTATGACTGAAGCCCAGCTTTGATTCTCCATTGAGCAGATGATGAGCTGATGTTCCTGCAGATTGTCTACTCCATGATTGCCTACTCTGTTTCCTCTACTTCCTCTTGACAGTAGTAGTTCCCATTCATAGCTGATCCTTCCTGGTGCCTCTGCTGTGTTGGTTTGTGTCTCCATTGCAATCCACGTTAAGGAATTAGTCTCTATTTCCAGCATAAGATTACCCTTATTAGTATTTAGTTAGTTATATAGTTAGTATTGCCACCAGCCCTGGAGCTGTGCCTCTAGTGACCATCCTTGTAGTGACAAAGAGTGTCTGTGATATATCTGGGAACTGAACCCTCCTAAGTTTTGCATCAGCCTTTCAACCAAGACATCTTCTCCCTTCATCAGTTGTCCCATACTCTCCAGACACAAACACACATTAAATGTAAATGTCTCTTTGTAGATCACTTAAAACCAGTTTCTATTGCACTTTCTAATCAATTTCTGAGTTGCAGCAGTAGTGAACAGAATATAAACCTCATGTTATCTTGGGTAGTCACACAAGGTGCATGTGAATTACTTGAATCTTTTGAGTTCACACTGGTAGGTCAGAAATCTCAAAAGACATTCAGAATTTCTGTTTGTAGTTCTGGACAGGACTTGGAGAGAAAGGCTTCCTTGGCATACACAGCATTTCCCTGGAGCATTCCAAGTCTGAGTACTGAAACAGTTGGAGACAGAAGGACAAAAAACCTGCTGGAACTCCAAGAATAACAAGGATCTACAATCAGTGAAGATATTAGAAGTGCAGCTATATCCCATATTACACGCGACACGGTGAACCTGACTCACATCTGCCCAGAAGTCTTTGTGGCAGGATGGAAACTGAACCCATCCCTCCAGATTCCCATGTCAGAGCCCTCATGGCTCCCTGGTGTTGCCTTCCAGCCATTTGGGCTCAGTCCATGCACCCAGCTCAGGATCACAATTGGGCATTTACCGCAGTGGTTGTCTGGAGATCATTAGCGCAGAATAATTTTCTCTGTACATCTTGTGTGGACAGTCTCCTTGCAGAACAGCCACTTTGGTACATTACCAGTTGTTGACAAACCTTGAGGCAAGGTATGAAATGGAAAAAAGGGCCTCTGTTGTATCAGAAGCAGCACACAGATCCTTTCTTTTCTGTCAAGGTTTTGAGCCAAACCCAGAATCTCTCACACCACCAACAAAGCATGATAACATAGATTAATTTAGATTTCAGAGAAACCAATTATACATTTGTAAAAAACCCCTGAAGATATTTCAGTTTGAAGAATGTAAAGAAATGCAATGATGAGAAGAAAGGCATTTAACTGTGTACCGAAAGGAACTGCAAGCTTGAAGAGATTACAATAAATTGCCAAATAGGCTGGGCAAGTAAAAATTGTTCATCCTTAAAAGCCATTAAAACAAAGCTAAAAAAAGTAAGTTTTGATCCTAATTAAGAGAAGCTTCTTGTGTGTGGTAACTCATGTAAATCTGCACTGTTGAAACAAGGTTAATACCTCGACAGAACTTCAAGGTATATTATTTACGAGTTTCTATGGTGCTGCCTATTGTAGCACTTAACAAACATGAAAGAGCTTAACATTACGTCAGCACTGTGGGACAGAACACATTTATTAACCCTATTATACAAATGAGGAAGGAGGAAGGGTACGCAATGTCCAGATGCTCACAAAGCAAGGCTGCCTGGTCTCTGGACTTCCTGTCCAGAGCTGGGAGCAAGAAAACAGCCCTCCTGGCCCACAGTTACCCCCTGAGCATGAGGCTGGTGGAGATCGGGGTCTTGTTGGACTTCCAGTGTTTGTGGAAGTGATGCTGTCATCATTGGTTGCATGGTGAAACTTTCACACACACCTTGGCTGCCTGCCAGCAGGAGGGCCAGTGCCGAGGTTCACCTGAGCTCTCCTCCAGGCAGCTCTGCTCCTTGTCCAGCCTCCTCTAGTCACCCCGTGGGCACCAATGGGATCCTCTCCCATCACACCTCATGGCACTGACCTACTTACTTACTATAGAGGAAATGTGACCCTTTTCCTTTCCTTCTATGAGATCATTGCCTCATGTTCTCTCTAGGTAAACAGGGGAGTTGTGGTAATAAACCTCAGCACTGGAAACCTAACCAGGACTATTTAAAACAGGTAGCAGAGAGGAAAACATCGAGCATTGCAAGCAGAAAAGAGAGAATTTATGTGATTGCATCTCCACAAGAGGCTTCCAAACTGTTGCAAACTCAATTCTGCCAGGCAACCCATGCCCAAGAGTGATATTAAGATGCATACTCCCAGCAGGATTGTGACACTTTGCTTAAGGTCTGTTCATTAAATGGGAGAGTGCTATGTGGAGGAGCTGACAGGAGTTACCTGATGTCCAGAAAACTTCTGGCCAGTTTCTTGGCTGGATAGGAGAAAATGTGGAAAATGTCACAACTTTGTGGAAACCTGGATGATTGCTCACAGTGATCATAGATTTATGGGATATGCCGCCAACACTATTAGTGTTTTTCATCTGAGTCTACAAAGTTTTGCAATAGGCAGCAGCTGTTCTGTTCTTCAGTGACTTTAGTACTTCCTATTTGAAGGAGCCTATATTACAGCCAGAGCACCATTCCTGGAAATTAAGCCTTTCAGCTATGATATTAAAATGAAAATAATTTCTGCAACATGAGAAATTCCATAGTCTATGGGATAAAAACCTCTCTCATCCACCAGCCCAGTTACCACTTTGAAGATCTTGCTGTGATCTTTCAAAACATCATCTGCCATCATCATCAAAACATCATTTATACTTTCATGTCAGTACCAGATCTTACATAGTTGATACTGACAATTTCTTCCTTTCCCCTGCTGAGTACCATCCTGGGAGTTGCAGAGCACCCTTGTTTTAACAAAGATCTATTTAAGACTTCAGATTTGGGTCTGGAGTCTCAGCATCTTTCTTTGCAAGGCCTGTGAACACCATGGCAGGGCCTGGTAAGCCCACACTATGTATACAAGGCTGATCAAATTTAGCAATTCTGGTACAGATTCCTCTCTAAAGGGGTTATGAAGTGAAAGGCAGCACGATGCAAACCTGGCTGCACCACCCCTGGATCCAAGCTGAAGGGTTTCTGTGCCGGGGGCCACTTACATTTCTGAAATCGGGACTAACTCAGAGTCACTCTGGCTTCGCCAACATGGTGTCAGCAGAACTTCCTTCTTTCCCAGGCCAGGTTAGTAGTTCAAATGGTAAACTTCACAAATGACAGTGCCTGACGTGCATCCTCCAGCTCCTGCAGGGCAGACCACACAGCTCCACAGCCTGTATGTTTTGGAAGTAAAAACTGGACACCAAACCCCACTTTTGGGCACCTCAAAAGGCAGCCTGAGCCTCCTAAGTGCTGAGCAAGCTCCCCCAATGGAGGAAACATGGTTTCAGCTGACTAACTGTAAGCACCCAGTCAGCTTAGCTTCTCCTCCCGTGTGCTCATCTAAAAGTGGGGATGATTACACCTGACTCCCTCTCCAGGTATTGGGAAGCTAATTTAGTTAATGCTTGTCAAGCACTTTCAGGTCTTCAGATGAAAGGGGCCGCAGATAGGCAAAGCACTGTTATTACTATTAATTGCTTCTATTGTGCAAGGAGACATGAAAGCAGCAAGAGTGATGATTACTCGCTTCCTTTACAAGTGTCAAGACACAGCGCAAATACACAGACGGGGATCCTCCCTGCCCTGCAGTGCTCCTAATCTCACTAGCCAGATCAACCAGACAAAGAGTAGGGAAGGGAGCACAAACCCAGACAAAACCAATGCATGTCGTGACTTACCGTACACGGGTTGGGTTTTGCAACAGCTGCTTTTTACAAGTGTCCTGTTAGCCAAAAAAAGCACAATATTACAGTTCTGAGGTATTTAGAAATCTCAACTCAGCATCTCAAAAAAGGAAGTCTTTTACAAAAGGTAGTAAATGCAAACTCTCCTTGTTTGCCCTCTAATTTCTGAGCAAATCAAGCTTTGAAGTTTTTCTTTGCAGCCATGAGTACTGAAAATATTTCATTAAAAAAGAAGTCAAAACTATCCACGAACAATTTGAAATATTTGGATAGGTAGAACAAATTCCTGGTGGTAACAGGTTGGTGTCAATCAACTGCTCAGCAGGAAGGAAGAGAGCATGGGCTTGGTGACAGCTCATCCCTCTTCCCTCCCATGTACCCAGTGAATCTCTCACAATTAGTTTTCATTCTCCCCAAGGTGCCAGGGGGCTGGGTGCTAGGAGGAGCTTACATGCAGTGATGAGGTGCTCCACAGTAATGTGTTCCTTTATCTAATGCCTGACGAGACAGGCAGACAGATACAGAGGAACTCAAGTGGGTCCCAGCCAGATGCTGAAAACTCTCACACATGACTGTGAAAGGGCTGGTGCTGGCTCAGTGGAGAGAGGAGGGAACATGAGCAAGGTCCGTAGCACAGCTGGAGTGGGATACTCTGGAACGAGACGTGCCAGTCTGAGCCATCACACCTTTCCTTCAGAGTGTGAAGGGTTGCAGAGGTAGATCCTGGACCAAGGAGGACCAGGCTAGCCCAAGGGTCAGGCATCTGCATCCCTCATCTCCTTTGTGGTCTATTTCAGCCCATCAGTGGAATGAGGTTGTAGCTGGACCTGCAATGTCCTGGGTGAATCCAGCAATTGCTGAACCTTCCTCTGACTGCTCTATGAATCCAAATGGTATTCATGTTTGCTTTTTCCCAAGTAAAAGCATCCAGTCCATTTAATAACAGCTAGTGAACATGCTTGGAACAGTATCAGCTGCCTTTTTTTTTTTTTTTTATCATGGGATGGAAGGCACCACCAGACATATGCTTTAAACTCTTGCAATTAAACTCTTGAACTGTTCTTAAAAGAATCCCAGCCTCTTTCAAAAAGCAATTCTTCCAAGGAAGAGGCAGCTGTACTTCTTGGAGATACCTCCTTATCTCATTAAGCATCTGAAGGATATTAAAAAAAGTTTAAAATGCTGAACCAGCTGTCTTCCATACACTGCTTCTGCTTTCCAGGGCTGCATTTCATCCTTGGGCTCCTCCAAGCTCCCTCTAACGGCCATGGACATCGTGGGTCATTGTCCCTCTGTGTCATTGCAGGGGAACCACACAGGCAGGAAGCCCCAGCATTGCACAGGGCGAGAGGTGGCCCCTGGGAGAGGCCCTCCAGGCTTTTATGTTGGTAATGTGTGTGGCTTCATCTCTCACAGGATCTTTATGATCCTGTCTCCACTCAGTATCTTCCCTCGTATCACTTCTGGGTGTCCTTGCCTTTCTCCCAGCCTCTGCAGTCTTGCCATCATTGCAGAGTTAATGCAGGTCTTGTCCTTAGCTCAGTTCAGGCCCACATTTAATATAAAAAATGGATTACACCACCAAGGAATGACAAAAGCATACTCCAGATGGTTTGGTTTTCATTTTTTAAAGTCTAATTTTCAAATGTCTTCCTCATGCTGGCTCAGGCAGGGCTACCTGGAGCTGGCCACCCTGGGCCATGCCCAGATGGCTTTTGAACATTTCCACGACTGGAGATTATATATCTCCAAGGATGGAGACAGACTGTTCACCCCTTCTCAGAAAGGACCTTTAATTATGTCTGCCTAACTTTACACACACAAAAAAAGCCTGCAGCCCACTTTCCTCAACATCCTCTCACCCTCAAAAAAAGCCTTGAATCTGCCTTTTAGTGGACATACAAACAGTAAAGAGTAAATAATTTGAAGATGAAGATTGCTTAATTTCTGGGAAAATCTGGGATGTGTTTGTCTGTGAAAGTAGAGAATCCCTTTCAGAAACCCATGCAGTGCTAAGAAATGCCCAAAAGCACTTCCCATTTTGGGAAATATTGACTTAATTGCCTCAGGCCCTTCTGCTACATATGTGGAGATTTTAAATACTATCCTGTCCCACAATGGATGCAAACAGCTAACAGCTTTGGAGTCAGCAAGGGGATGGATTGTCCTTTCTTCAACCAGCTGGCACCAGCTGGAGAGAAACAAACCTCAGAATCTGAAAAACAGCTATATTTCCAAAGGCTTATATGACTTTTCCACATATATTCACTTCTCTGAAACAGGCAAAGTAAGTAGTAAGTACTTCTACTAGCAAGCAGTAATTCTTGCTACAAACCTGGCCTCATGAGCATGTTCAAAACATCACAATTACACACACAGAGCAAGTATTGATTTTCCTTTTTTTCCTTTTGGCACAAAACCAGATGGAGATGGCGAACAAGAGAACAGTGCCCCTTGCAATAACATAACACTTAATGGTCACTTCTGACCTCATGGGTGTTGCCCTCCTCTTTCATTCTGGTGGCAGTCACCGCCCAAGGTGCCTCAGCCTTGCATGGAAATTTGTAATCTCTTTCAAGTTACCGGGATAAGCTACAACTCTCAGCACTCTGGACTACAGAAAGCTTCCCTCATGACAGTGTCAAACATCTATAAAAAATACAATGAGCATTTTTTGACAAACCACATAAATCTTCAGCATATTCCCAATATTTGTTCTTCATTACCGAAGACTTCCTAAGAAACTTGGGGCAGTTCAGGGCAAGAGAGGAAGGGAGGAGAAGGATTACCAGTAAGATTTCTCCTGTTTGCTCAGGTAAATAGGGCATTTTCCACTCAGTACTACTTTTAGCTCCTAATTCACCCTTTTCCTAAGCACATTCTTGGGCAAACCCCAGTGTCAAAACATATGGATGAGAAATGCCTTTCAGCCAAAACCACAGAGAAGTGTTGCATGAAACCAGCAAAATGAAAGCACAAACCTCTAATTATTTTAATATTGGATAGTGACAGTGTTGTTCCGTGTTGGGAGTACAAACAACCCTTGGCCACAGGTCATAGTTCATTGCTATTTTACTAAACATTGGGATTGGTACAGTGCTGTCCCTGGGCAAACCACTCAGGTAATGAAATAAAACAAGCTTTGTTATAAATGAGATGAACACACGCACAAGTAAGCAATGGATAATGCTTTGTCGGATGGGCAGAGCTCACTGGGTGTTGTCTCAGGACCATACTCCTCACCCCAGAAGGTGCTTCTGCAGTGGGTTGACTGTGCCACTCAGGGGTGCCCTGGGGTCACAGAGTAACTGATAATGATGGGGTTTATTCCCAAAGGACTGTCTCTTGGTAGTGGTGCAAGTGTCCCTAGGGGCAATGATGCACGTGCTGCCATTGCAGGTGGAAAAGTGTGCATAACAGGGTGTCATCTCAGGGACCAGAGAGAGTCTAAGTATGTAGGAAAGGGAATTATGCAAAAAAGGAGAAACAAGAGAAAAGAAAGAAGAGGGGGAAATTGAAAAATAGGTAACACAGAAGAGAAGGAAAGATCCATCCTTGTGACTGTTGTTGCTGCGAAGTGCACGTCCAGCATATGCTGTGTGTTGGCACCACCAGTGCATGATGGTGCAATGCAGTGAACACACTCCCAAAGAGTGCAGGGAGCCTATTTCAGAATTTCTCCAGAATAACTTCCATTCCACCTCTTCAGACTCATAGGTGTCCTTACTATAAAAACCTTAACTTGCAGCACTCAGCCATTAAATGCAGTTGTTTTCTGGCTGTCTCTGATCTGATTCACATCATGAGCCTTCTCATACTGAGCTGTGTCTCAGCTTCCTCAATACTCTTGCCATGCAATCAGCTCTTTGTGGCCTGGGTCATGCAGGTCTTGGATGTTCCAGATAAAGGAAAACCTGAATAACGCTGGTAGTGCCATTTCCACCTTCCTGTTTCTACCTTAACAGAGCATCTGCATGCTCCTGGATACAGGCAGGCAGCTTCAGCTGGGCACCTGCACACTGCTGCAGGAGAAACAGGAGCAGCTGGAGCTTCAGGCCAGGTTACCTGCAATGCCCAAGTGTATGGACCTTCTCAGAGCTAGCTCATCTCAGAAAAAGCTTTCAACAGCAGTTAAATTTCCTAACAGCAGTCTGATCTCAGGAAAATCAACCTCCCTCTCCCTCAGTTGAAGGGAACATTAACAGCATAGTGTCACAGGAAATGGCAGCCAGAAACAATTTGTGTCAAAATGGAATAAACTAAATTGAGTGGAGTGTCACTGTGTACTCAGAATAAAGCTGTGACTTCAGAGCAATCACTTAAGTTTTGCACAAGAATAGACAGGAACAGAGCTGCCTTGCTCCTTTTTCCACATCATACCAACAGCAAAAAGGCCATTTTTCCTTAGTGTGCAGCAGCCACGCTCCAAATGGGGCAGATCAATTAATAGAGTAAGTGGGCAGTCAGATATGCCCTTCAAAAACCTGCATGGGGCTGTGATTCTTCAGTTTCTCACATTGCACCACTCAGGGAAATTGTGGGGCTAGAACTGTTTTCATTCCTATCATGATGAACAACATTTTTCTTACATGTACAGTTCTTTTCTCAGTTCCCATGCTACTATGTGTAACTGGAAAATTAATAAAGATTTTATGGCTAAAAGGGTAGAAATAACAGGAGGATCAGAGCTGGTGTACAGTAAGTCAATATAATCAGGAGGCATTGATCAGTGGAACACAAAATGTTTTCATTGCCTTAAAAGCCAATATTGCAGGGGGCAAAACAGATGTACACAATTGTATACACTCAGCTTAGCCACTAAACACTTCACAGACAAAGCTCAGTGTTTCTAAGTGTTTTAGAGCTTGCTTGCTTTCATTTCTTCCGGGTGAGTCTGTTGCTTTAGAAAAACAGGTAGGAGTCAGGATGCCTGGTGTTAATACAGATTTTTTAATGTTCTTTTTGGCATTCTTCCTGTGCCTCACAATAAGCAGTACTTAGCACAGAACTCATCAAAGACTGAATGTAGATCCTACTCAGTAATGAACACATCTAAAGATATTCTTGAATCAGTAAGAAAACAGAGTTCAATACAGCTTACTAGTATTTTATTTTTTTCTGTAGCTATTAGAAGCACTAGTCTTTGGTTAAGCCTCTGAGCACATAAGTGTTCTATAAATGTAGATGAAAACACTGAACTTGCCCCAAACAGATTAAAATCTGCCCCAAACAGTTTAAACAGTTTGTCAATAGACAAACTTTGGAAAGTGCAGAGAAGAAAATGAAAAAGGTCAGTAAAAGAATGTGTATTGCTGGGGAGACAGTATAGGTGAAAAACCACAGAGGTGAGGTTTGCACATCATCCTGGAGGAGTATGAGCCAGGAAAAACAAGAGAAAAGCAGAATCAACATGAAGGATGCTGAGTCCAGCTTAAGGTGTTAGGTATGTGAAGATGGGAAAAGTGGTGCCTGAGAGATATTATGGAGTTGAAGTCCATAAAAACTCCAAGCAACCAGGATATGAGATTTAGGGGCAGGGCTCATGTTAAGTATCATTATGAAGTTCCTTCATTTGCGTTTTAACTCTCTACATAAGCTGGCAGGTCCCTCCAGTTGTTCCAGCTGTCAGTGCAAATTGCTGATGGTCTCCAAGATGTTCTAAAGTTAATTTTTTAACTGCTTTAAATGTCACTAGACCTGGTGCCTTTGTCCTGTCTGAAGATTGTATGACACTTACTTTGTTCCTTTCCCTTGGGGTTGAAGCACTGCCACAAAAGACATGGTTAAAGGCCGTTGCTGCTGATGTCAGTTGAATTTTGGGGCATTAGATTTAGTGAGTTAGTTCAGTTTTCCTGCTTGTCTGCATTTCAATGAAGGTTCTTTGCCCGAGATCCCTCTGAGATCACTCAAGATGTTCACTGACTGTGAATCTGTGATAATTGGATATTATCATTTATACTAAACATGCAACCAGGGACTGAATTCTTGGTGTTTTTGCAGTCACTCTGTCATGCTGGTAGTCCTCACAGATGCAATTCATCTGACAACAGATTCTGACATCTAGACCTGAACAAGTGGTGAGATTCTTTTACCATTAATGATTTACTGCAACCTTACAGTAATTCCTTAAATAGATCTTGTGAGTCTTTTCCTTAGAAGTGTCTGTTTCTCTCACGAGAAATAAGCACAGCTTAGGTTGACATCTATGCCCAAAGTCACATGAGATGAATTCTACCCTTCACAACCAATCTTTCCTATCAAGTTTAGAGGATGAAGGTGAAAGGTGAGGAAGCAGATGCTTGTTAGAGAGGAGATTTTCAGTTTTCAGTTGAAGGGAGGGATCTGGATATATTCCCAGCACAACTGGGGCCAAGTCTGACCTACCAAGTAACATATATATTTCTATGTTTTAAAGTTTTTTAAAGACATATTTTAACAGTTATTATTATCATCACATTTTCTACAAAAGAAACTCCCTTTATCCTCAGTATGAGTCTTCTCCCAGTTCAATTTTAATGTCTTAATACTCTTCATTGTGGTTTACATTTCTTAGCCCATCCCTAGTGTCTCTTCTACCTTTATTTTCTCCACTGCCAAAGCAAATTTTCAGTTTCCCTTCCACATTCCCACTCTCTCCTCCTTGGAATAGTGTAGTTTTCTGTTTCCTTGCTTCCCTTGGTCACACCTCTCTCCCCAGCCTGTCTGTCCATCTTTCTCCTTTTCCTCCTGTCTTACTGTGAATCTTCTTCCCCTCCCATTCCCATTCTCCTCACCTAACTCTCCCAAGAGCATGCTTTGGAGCACAACCAGTACTGAATTTTAACAGCCATAGCCTGGTGTGCAGAGAATGACACCACACCAATGGCCAGACTTTGCTGTGCCACCACCTCATGCTCCAACCACATTTTCTTGCCAGGTACTTGTTCCCTTGCCATCTCCTGCCTTTCCTCTTCTGCCAAACTCCACACAGTTGAAATGGTTACAGCTGCAAAAAGGTCTCCACTGCTCCAATCCATGTGTCCCAGGGGCTGAGGCATTGACCATTGGAACACTGCCTTAAAATAATCAATAACTGTGGGTGACACGCCAACCTCGTGCTGGCCAACCAGGGATCACTTGGGGTATTTCCTCATTCTCAGAGAGAAACAGCTATTTGTTTAATAGAGGCTGTCACCCAAAAACAGCACTGTGCCTCACTCAGACGGCCACACTCCAGGAGAGAGGAGCTGGAAAGCCTGAAGCCAGCTGTGGGGAACTCTGGAGGCCATCTTAGCCTGGTTTAGAAGGTAAGCAAAAGTATTTACACGCTTACTGTAGCATTAAAAAGCAAGACTTTCTAAAAACCTCACTAAAAAATTAGAAGCTTGCTCTAGCCACCTTGCTTAATGAAGCTGTAGAATGTGCTTTTGTTTGGTGAATCAATAAAGTGTTTTAAGTGCTTCTGGCAAACCAGAGTGTTTTCCTAAGCTGTAATAAGACATGCAGGATCCTCTGATGTGCACAGGTGGCAAAGCGGCATTGATTTTGGTGGTAGAGGCTCTCACTAGGTCTGGTGATTGTTGTTTAGGTAAGGTCTCCTACAGTTTGAAGTGGTATTGAGATAGGTCAGAGAGAATGGGCTGGAACCCCCAGCCCTTCCAGCCAAAGCAGCTTCATGTTGCTTTGTGCTGTACAAGAACTGAGCCCTCCAGCGATGTACAAAAGATGCAGAAGAGAATTTATAACTCAACTACAAGGCTTAGCTTTTGTAGAAGGAGGCTAGGCTGTGCCTGTGCTTGTTTGCTTCTCTCTGGGGAGGGGAAGTAGGTGAGGCTGGGCAAACAAATGGAAAAGCAAAAGCTGGATTGAGATGGGAAAGCAGGCAGGCAAGAATCAGTGTAAAAAATAATCTAGACATTGGTTATTTGAAAGGCAGGTGAAACATCTAGTATTGTTTCCATTTGCCTTCTTTCACATTCCCCACTTCATCTTTCAATTGCACATTGTTGGTTTGTTTAGATTTTTATTTCTTTGAGCTAGGGCTTTTTCCAGGGGCTTGCAAAGTGCTTTGCCAAATTTTGAGCACTATGTAAACAATAAGTAATGACCATAAACACAGAAGTATCTCTGTTAAAAATGATCCCATTTGGAATACTTCAATGCCAGTTAGCTTATTTTAAAGATGGATTATAAAGCTCAACAGGAATGCAAAGTGCTCAGAAGGAAAGGCATATAAACACAGTGCTCTTGTTGAACTCACAGCAGCAGAGAACAATGCAAATTTTTTGCTATAGAAGTATAAACTCAGAAGTCGTCTCTGGCAGCCACAGCTGCTTCACAGCAATATAATCACACCCCATAAAGTCTTTCTGTTTTCCCTCTCAGCTGAAGAGGTCTGAGGACATCTCACCTGATATCTTACCTTATCTCTTCATTGTCTTCATTCTGTCACCAGTCTGTTTTAGCCTGTCTCTGTCTTTCTCAAATGGCTTCAAGCTACCTTTCACCAGGGCCTTTTTCCTGCTTGGAACCCAACCCTGATTGATTTCTGTGTTCCTAGCCTGCTTAATACCTTCTCCACACCAGCCTTTGTCATAAAACTTTCTGGATTAGCCAATGCACATGAGTTAATTGAGGGACATTTCACTGCTGACTGCCTCAGTTATTACAAAAACTATTTGCAAATAACAAGCAAAGGTGTCTGTGTATGCATGAAATGGTGTGTGTCCACGTCCTATTCCTTCTCTTGCATATGGTAACTTACTCACAGGAGAGCAAAGCCCTTTTTGGCATAAATTGACAGTTTTTTCTGAGGACAGAAATCCACAGCTTGGTATTTTGTATTTTCATGCACATTTTGTATTTTTATGCATTTGAAAGCCTTGAGCTGGAATGAAGCTATGATAAAACATCATGAAGAAGTTGTGATCAGTTTGTGCTATAAAGTTGAAAGTAGTATTCAAGTTCAATAATCTCTGAACCAGTAGTCTGAAATTTCCAAACTGACATGGAGATCTATCTATGGATCCACTTTTGTACTTACTATGTTTTCTCTCTGGCTGTAGATCACAGCATGGGTGCAGTGTGAGCTTGAGGTTGTAGACTTTGGTGAAGAGGTGTTTAGTAACAGCCTATGAAAAACTGGGGGTGTGACAGAGGTGATGGAGTGGTGTGAGATGATATAATGAGGAGCAACAGCCCTGTTTACAGCTTTGGAGATTCAGATTGTACATGAGAAAAGACTTTTCCATCAAGAGATTAGGCCAACCCTGCAACCCTAACCCTAACCCTAATCCTGCAACAGGTCACCCAGAGAGGTGGTGGTGGCTCCATCCTTGGGGGTTTTTAAAGTTCAGCTACACAAAGCTGTGGCTGACACAGTGACCTACTGTGGTGGTAGTCCTGCTTTTCAGCAGGAGGTCAGACTGGACACCTGCAGAGACCTCTCTCAACCAGTGCTTCATTTATGTTGATCCTTTGATTTTAAAAAACAACCTGAATGCTATGAACTACTAAGCTACTGTACATTGTGACAGATCTCTGAAAATGAGATGGGATGGCTTTTTGACCTGCCCTTAGTGAATAGACACAGAATTAGACAATATTGTAGGTTTTCAGATATTTCAGGGTGGGTGCCAAACAGGCCTGTAATCCACAGTCTTATCTACCCTTATGTGCAGAAGAAGCATGTCTCAGTAAACAGTAATAAATATTTCTCCAGTTCTTGCTGAGGGTGTATTTTTGACTGAAATAGAGGAAATGCAGCTAGTAGGCACCCTGGGGAGGCTACCCTGCTTGTCCCAGTGCCAAGGTAGGGTTGAACATTCACACGGTATCTATTCATTTGGTAGCTATTTCCTGCTCTTCTGGACATTCAGTGCAAGAGATTTCAAATCAGCTTCCCAAAATAGTGGTCCCAGAAAACTCAGGGCATCCAACTCCCCCCCTTCCACTCAAGGCCTTAGCCCTGACTGGTAGCAAGGTTATCTGTTTGTAGGGTCATGGTTTTGTTACTGATATTCCAAATAGACAGACAATTGTCCATTTACAGCTAAAATGAAACTCTCTGGTAATTTCTTACCAATACAGGTTTAGTCCTACAATTTTAAATAAATTCAATTAAACATTCCAGCTTTGAATAATTCAATTTTAAATAAATTCTCTGAAGGCAACAGGGTCTGTAGAACAGGATCATCTGTGTAAGTCTTACTGGAACATTTCTTTCTACAAAATTGATTCTTCTTTCATTAAAGAGTAAAACTGCTGAAATCTGGTGCTCCCTGCACTGCAGTAACCCAAACCTCCCTGTATCTTTCCTGAGCAGAGAGCTGCCATGTGCACGGGGAAGTGTTCGAAGTGCATTGGGATCACCCTCTTCCCACTGGCACTATGTGCCATTGTCTCCAACATTCTCCTGTACTTCCCCAATGGACAAGTACTGCAGCTCAGCGAGATAACTGATTTGGTCTGGTTTTTCCATGGCATTCTGGGAGCTGGGATACTGGTAAGAGATGAATGTTTCTCATTAGTTTTGTTCTGTTTTGTTTTAAACTTGGGGCCAAGAAACCTCTGTTAAAAAAAAAAAAAAAAAGTCACAAAAATGTGAACAGCTTAAATGAGAAGTTGGGTATGTAACTGAGAAAATGCATTTAAGGTGAAAAAAGTGCCTAGTCAAAGAAATACAAAACATTTCTGAAAAAAATATCAGGACTCCAAGTTAGAAAGAAGCACTCAGCCTGACTTCCCACTATGGAGAAGAGTTACATGAGTGTTCAGGCTCCAAGAGCGAGAGCAAAGCTGAAGTCCTAAGCTCAGCTGGAGGTGGTGAGTTTTCACTATTTTCTGCACCCTCATGTAACTCCTCCAGCTGATTTTATGTATACACAATTCACAAAAACATTAAGGGGAAAACTGAAACATGTTTCAGCAGGTGTTCCAGATCCAGCTAACACTTTACAAATGTGGAGTATCAAATGGCTTAATAAGCTGAATGCCTTCTGTTCCCACACTCCCACCCACCTTCCTTGGGGTTGGATCTGGTTTGAATGTGCTTTTCTATAACTAGTTCTCCATTCCAGGTCTTGGGAAAGATCACTTTTATGTGAATATCCATGGCTAGAAGGGAACATGTTGGGGAATACTTATCTTTCCAGTTCATCAGAAAGCCTGCTCCCTTTGTGCTCTTTCAATTACCTACCCAAATGCAGTTAAAAAGCTGAGCAAGTAGCATGCATACGACCAGTACTAGGAGGATGGCAAACTGGCACCGAGCTGGCCAAAAAACAAAAGTATTTTTAAGAACAATTAACTTGGAAAAAAATAAATCTTATTCACTGTCAGACTATGATGCAGCTGCTGCTTAAGTCTATTGAAAGCCTGCAGTGGATCTGGTTCATACTAATTTTTGCCAAACCAGAGACATGGTATGAGATCATTCAATAAATTGCTCTCCACCAGCAGCTTGTCTGCTTCTTCTTGTGGCTACTGCTTGGGCCTATTACTCATGCTAAGTTTGAACATAAGCATGAGTCTGTAGAAGGAAGAAGTGGAACTACATGAGAGACCTTGTGGAAAATTCGTAACACTGCAAGCCCAGGAGTCATTGGCGTTCAATGAAAGGAAAGGCAAATGTTAGACCTGACAGCGTCATCGGCTCATTCAAAATGCACCTTCTTTCAAGGCTTCCACACTGACTTGCCTGTGGCCAGCACCACATACATCAAAAATGAGAACAGCTAGTCAGAGGAGAGGAAAAATTTGCATTGACCTTCAAAACACGGCATTAGGAGTAATTATTGATCCACAAACAATGCTGTTGAGTGTACACGTTTTCCAGAAAACAGCATGAGAAATGCCCATGGGTAAGGCAAAAGAAAGCATTATCATCAGCTCCATCTTCCAGGTGCTGGAAGCATGGGAAAATGAAGATTGGCTTCTCAGTGTCCTGAGGAGTTAAAACAAGGGACAGGATGTCCCACGACTGGAGTCTGGTCCATATCCTGACACTACAGTGAGGAAAGATGAAGCTGCAGTATGTTCCCCCATGGACCTAGCTTCCTCTCAAAGGAAACTGAGGCAAGTCATGCCAACAGGTTGCCTGATCTTGGAGAATCTCCCCACAACTTGGACACAGCCTCCAGAGTCAAGACTGTGGGAGGAACTTCAGAACAGCCTGGCTTAGCTCTGTGAGCCAGCAAGCCTCCCTCCACCTGGGAGCTTCATCTGTAGACTGATACATAGATCATCACCACACTCTTTGGCTGAGTAGCTAACTCCACCCTTTCCTCCTCTGATGAATCTCTAATGGAAATTATATGACATGAAAACCTCTCAATTTCCTTATTTCAAATATTTAGGATGTAAAGAGAGTAAGACTGGCTCTATGTGTCATAGTAACATCTTTCCTCATGGAAAGCCTGAGTGCAACACAAGGAAATACCTGACTGAGCCATGGCTCACACGCAGCTCTTGTTTTACTGACAACAGCTAAACCCAGCAGATTCTCATTCCCATGTCAAAAGGCAGGTGTTTATAACCAGGCACTGCATATAAAGAAAGCTGCCAAACAAACCCTTCATCCTGAGCCAGGCTAATAGATGACACAGAACTGTTTGCTGCTTAGATGGGAAACCTCGAAAGGAAAATGACAGCCTGGAGGAAAAAGAGTGTTGGTTTGATGGGCAGAGGTATTAACTCTTCTTCTGAGTGCCAGACAGTAGAACACTGGAGCTGAGGCTGCTTTGGGGACCATTTGTGACTATTTAAAAGTGGATGTCTTTGCAGGAAGAGGAGCACCTTTTTAACTTCAATACTCTACTTCTGCAGGCATCCAGAAGTGGTCCAGCAACCACTTCAGGTGCTGTAGGTTGCCTCCGAGGTGTGCACAAAAGTCAACAGAGAATAAATCCTTTGAAAAATATTTAGAAGCCTACAAATCTAAGCAAGTTTCATAACACTGCCCCAACTGTTGAACAGAGATATTCACACTACACACATAAATCCCATGGGCTTTGTTCATCATGGATATTCTACTCTATCTGCCCCACATGAGAAAAGATCTTGCCAGTATCTAGTCAGGCCGTTTTCACAGTTTTTACCTTTTATGTTTGTTTTTTTGATTGATTGATTGACTGCTTGATTTGGGTTCTCCTTCTTTCATTAACTTTATGGTAACCATTTCCTACTTTCCTAAATGCTCCTTTACTTGTGCTGCTCTTTGACATGCTTTAACCAGCACTGGTATGTAGAGACAAGGCAGTTGGGAGTGTGCTGGCTGCATAGCCAGGCCTACAAAAGCTTTCTTGCCCTCTGGCTACCAAACTAAAGGCAAGTTTTCCTAACTCCAGAGTATCTGTAAGGCAGCATTATATCCCAAGTCACAGATGGTTACTGACTGCATTGTATTGGTCCAGCTCCACCGGATAATTACCATGGAGAAAGCTGATGTGAACTGCAAGTTCCCTATTGACTGAAGTCCATCTTGTAGGTATTCCAGAAGTTTAGCACAAAAAACAAAACAAAACCAAAGTCAGATCTGTTTCAGGAAGCTCAAGACGGATTTCCTAATTATAATCCAGAGCATGCTCAGGAGGTTTAAACTGACATAATTCTTAGTCCAGCTATGTATCTTTTCTGGGCAGAAATTCAATTTTCTCAAAACTGACACTTTTTTTTCTCAAACAAAACCCCAACAATACTGTGCTGAGCCTTTTCATACCCTGAAAAAAAGCAGTATAGCTTCAGCAATCAGAATAAATGTACCAGCAATTTGCCAGGTAGCTCTAGCTGTAACCTCACATTTATTTCTGAGTAACTCTTCAGCAGCACCAACATCCAAGCAGGTGTAACTCCCAGAGAAGAGTCAGAAGGTGACTTACATTTGAGGAAAATTATGCTCAAGCCCTTAGAATTTAAAAACCATCCCAGCAGAAGTGCTGCACACCAATTCAGCCCGTGCTTTTCTTCCAGGTTATTTTGCCGGCATTCATGATGCTGGGAGCAGGTGGAGCAGGATGTTGCGCTAACAGATGTGGGGTAAGTGGATACTTATGTGTTGAAATGGCACTAGAGAGTTTGTGCAATCGCTCTTTAAATGGCTGCTCAGCAGGTGGAAATGTGCAGTGACAAACCATCACACCACTGCCAGCAGCCGTGTCAGGGAAATGTGGAAGAGGAGCTTCATCTACAGAGTCCCTGGGCTGGGGCTGAGCTCTCAGTTAGCCAACAAGAATGTTACGGTGTTGTAGCTGCTGAAAGGAGGGAAATCGGCCAGGGCCGGTGCAGGAGCCCTTAGGCACAATGCTGAGGGCAAACAGGACTACATCACGTAAAGAAAAACGTGGCTCCAGCTTCCCCTGCTCAAGGCAATCCTAAAGACTGAGACAGCTGCAGGTTCCTCCTGCTTCCACGGAGTCCTGTTTCCTCTATATCCTTCCATGGCAATCTGCTTTTCCACAGGTTCATCCCTGCTTTTCTCTGTAGGGATACACAGGTCCCCTATTTGCAGGTCCATGCCAAAAGCGTGAGCTGCTGCATGTGGCACTGAGGAGCCAGCACTGCTTCCTGCATTTCTGACTAGTAACTCACATGTGCCCAAACGTTATACATGTGAAATGTGAAAATGCAATTTAGGCTCTCTAACATCTAAAGAAAGGCCAGAGAGATTTTTTTTCCTTGATAATAAGAATATTGTAAGGCAGCATGTTATAAAGGCATCTCCATTCATCCTCAAGCCCTGGGCACAGACTTCTGTGTGGCTATCATTATTGGCAAGAATAAACTGACATAGAAATTTTTTTGCATCCTTCCCAGAAGCAGCTTGGAAGGAGAGATTCCATGCAATAAAGCATGTCTCTTCTGTACTCTTCAATTAGTATTTAGTCTGATCCATAAGAAAATCTTTGCTTCTTTAAAACATTTTACTTAAATTAATTCATTATTCATAATACCAAAATAGCATTCTTTATTAAGATGTTAACACGCACATCCCAAGGGACATGCCACTACATTGATTTTACCAAATGTCACATACACAAACAGAATGCTAACAATGGCCAAACAGGCCAGCTGCAGAGCTGGGGTGAGATCCTAGGCCCCCTGCAAACAGTGCCTGAGCCAGCTGCTTTTCTTGATTTTGAATGATGTAGAAAGCAGCGATGAAAAACAGCCACTGTAGTGGTTCCTACACTCACTGAATCTGGTTAGTCACAAGGGGAAATCCAGCTGAACTGGGCTGAGTTCACACAACATCTCAGGTGTCTCTTCTCCATCCACCATCCCAGCCCTAAATATTACAGAGCCAAAAGTCAAACTTCCCCAGGCTGGCTAGGTTCACTCCCCAGGCCAACAACACAGGGGGTAGCACAGTGTCATCCAGCGGCCCACATCCACAGACCCACCACGATCCTCTGCTCTCCCTGTCCCCCTTCACTGTCTGAGCCATTTCTAGCAGCAGTACATCAATGCCAGACACCCTATCTGCACCTTCCCATCACTGGATTGGTTACCTACAAGCTATTCCTCCTCTTCTTTATTTGCTGTTATGGAGGAATAAAATAGATGTTAAGAAAGTAATTTGATTATGCACTGTGATATTTTGTAGAATCAGGAGAATCATAGAATCATTAAGGTTGGAAAAAACCTCCAAGTTTATCAAGTCCAACCTTCAAATGAATACCACCATGCCCACTAAACCATATCACAAAGTGGCTGATGGCAAGTGATGAAGCTACCCAAACCAAACTGGAAAATAGGCTCAGTGAGGACAGTATATGCATGAAATTGTTGTCTTTTTGAACACACACCTCTCTGGAGTCATACACCTCTGTGAAGTGGAAAGGGTGAAGCTCTACCTCCTATATTTTAAACAGACTGTGGCTCAAAGTAAGGATGAGATGGGGAGATGAGCAAAGAGTGAGTGGCTGTGAACAACACTAAAAACAAGTTTACCCTGCACAGTTCCTGGGGAAGAGTGATTTCCAAACATTCAAAAAGAGGTGACTGTTGCAGGGAGATCTGAAAGCTGACAGTCTACTTCTTCAAGGGAAGAAACTTCAGGCAAAATTTGCTTTGTGGAGAGTGAGAGAAAATGTAGACATCCACAGCAGGGGTGCTCGATGTCCTGACTATAAGGGCTGTATATGCAAGGCAGGGTATGGTGTGAGGCCCTGGAGAGTGGAGGATTTGTAGGATTGGTTCAAATATTCACAATATCAGCAACCTCCCAAAGTGCCAGAGCTCCTTAGGAGGTAGGCGTGGATGGACCTGATAAAGGGTCCCCAACTACTTCCACCTACTTGCAGAGAAATAGCCTTCATGGAACTACTCAGGAGCCTCTGTAATCCAAAGGCTAGTTGGGGACCTTTCTGCTTTGGAGATCTTGGGTATAAAATGATAACTTACACTGAATACTCAGAATTGCAGAATTGCTTGTCATAGTAAAAAGAAAAAAAAAGTTAAAGTAATATCAATGATCAGAATTATTGTTCAATCAAAATGTAACATTTTCATCAGGGCAGGCACTCTGTTCTATTTTATTTTGCACAATTCCTGGTTTAATAGTTTCGGTCTTCATCAAAGCCTTTACATACTGCCAAAGGATCTTCAACAGTAATAAAAATCACTATTTTTCTCATTTTTATTCACTTTAGTGAGTTTTCCAGTTCACAGTGGTTACGTGCTACATTAAGTTTTTCCATTTATCAACCTTAAATTATTGCTTACAAACATACATCAATGGCTTCTTGTCCTTGCACTATTGAGTAATGAATTTGTAAAGTAATAGATTTAGAAAGCTTCAGTGTCTTGCAGCTTAACACGTACACATCTGAAATCATCCACCGCACTGACGTGATGAGGAAAAAGGCCCACCCAATTTACAGGTTCTCTCCTTGCATCAGCAAACATATACTCCAGTATTTCTATGTCTTCCTTAAGAGTTACTAGTAGAACAAGAATAGCCACAGCAGCTTTCCAGACAAACAAATCTAAGCAAAGATATCCAGATAACCAGACAGAATAACAATTCCATCAAAAAAAAACCAGAAAAAAACAACCAACCAAACAAAAAAACACTTCTAGACAAAGAAACAGAGAAAAAAGAAATGTGTATGGAACAAGAACCAGCGTAGTAAAGAGCAGCACAAGCTGGGACAGGAGGAACTTGGTAACTTCACCAAAGCAGCTGATGCAAACATTCAAAGAATGAATTCCAGGAGTCTTCATCAGCTCACCAGGGACAATTCAATTGTGTGAAGGATAAAGAAGGGAAAATTAGCAAAAATGATCAGCAAAACCTTTTCAGGAGTACAGAACAGGTCAACATAATGGGAAACAAATTTCAACACACTCAAGCATCCCAGCTTAGGCCTCCTGTTGCAATTAAGGACATAAATGAGGAAATTAAATATTTCAACGAGAGATACAACTAGGGAAAATGTTGAAAGTTTGAGATGATGAAATGGTTAATAAAATTCTTGGATTTTCACAGATGAGGCAAGCCTCCAGAAAAGTCTCCAGATCAGTAGATAAAATGGGGAAATGCCTCTGCACGTCTAGAAAATGCTGAGGAGAGCCAGTCTAACAGTTACAGCAACTTCAGACTCCTCTTTCAGTGACAAGTAAAATCTCTGTCTAGATGATCTTGTACACAGTAAGGGAAATAGTTAAGATGAGGCTAGTCACACAGTCAACAGATTCCAAACGAGACAATCATGTGACAGAGCAGTCATCACAGATAGCACTGACAAGTACTACTAGTACTAACTGCTATCATAAAACATAGTAATACCAAAAGACCATTTAACTTTTTCTTCTTAATGATCTTTGGGATGCCTTGTACTGCTATGCTGTACTAAAATGAATTGTTAACATAATTAAAATCCTTCAACCAAGAAGCAGAATGCACAGTTGAAGTAAATGAGAAAACAAGTGGGGAAAAGTGATTCAGAATAGGTAGGAGTTTCAATGAGAGTATCAGTCACTCACCTTCACCACAAGGCATGGTTGGTGATATTATTGTGAGAGACAGTGCATCAGCTACAACCCAGACACTGTTTTGGTCCAGGAGAATAGACTAAATGACTTACATTTTGGTAACAGTGGAGCTCTGCTAAGAGGCAATTCAGCCAACATGCAGATGAAGACTATAGAAAGAGTATCCAGCTTTGCAAGAAAAGACTGAGTTGTTAATCAGTTATGATTAAATAAATCCCAACATTTAACTGAAGGATTGCTTTAGAGGCAAAACAACACACAAAATTAGCCAAATCACACACCAGCATCATGCAAGGTTCTACAGAAAGAAGTTGACTGGCAAGCTGAAAACTGCATTCAGGGTGTTCAGACAGTGAATAGCCTTTTCAAGGCTTTGTCAAAAAACTCTAACATGGATGGTGGATATTTCCATTTGACTCTGTAGTGCAGTGGTCTGTGGAACAACTGGGACTAGGTGAAGGTTTCTACCTGCCTTGTGGACTGGTGGATTTCACCTGGTATTTGCTGGCAACAGGGAATTATGAGACTTGAGACACTTGGCTTCAAACCTGAGTCACGGATGAGAGTATTTTGAATGTGCTTCCTTTGGTCATGCCATTGCCCTGACTTTAAGGCCTGATGCCTTCTCCCTGCGCCAGGCATTCCCCTGGCTCTATCAGTCTGCTCCAGAGTATCTTCCTCCACTTGGCAGAGTTGTGAACAACCACAAACAGTGATTCTTAGCAAGATTATTGGGAAGCCTATCCCAGATGCACCACCAGTAGCACCTCCTGGGATTTTTGTTTCTATAGACAAACAGCAACCGGACACAGCCCATTCATTACTAGAAAACTACCCCAGAATGGAGTAAAGGTAACATTTCTGTGGGAGTGGCTGATGTAAAACATGAGTGTATTACATCCATTTGATGTCACTGCTGGTTTGCTGCCACATGCAGCACAATTAGATTTCTCAACATGAGAAGTGGTAATCACGTGCCATGGTGTTGCATTATGAAGGAAAGCAGCAATAAGAAAGGCTTTTTTGCATTCCATCAATTAGCAAAAGCAGTTAATGTATCTTCTGTTGCTTTCATACCTGGTTCAGTAGCTGTTTGTTCTTTTCTGTTGGTGCAAGGGCCAAGAAAGCTGAAGAGTTGGAAATGCCAAGGAACATGATACAGAATAGATCAATTCAGAACTGGCCTCATGATGACTTTTAAAAGAAAACTCACCAGATTTTTCATAATTGATAGCTTAGGCATAAAACTCTGAATAAGTTCTTGAACATCTAGGACAGCTACAACAGTCAGAAAAAGTCAAATATTTTTTATTCCCACAAATTTAGTAGCATAGTAGTTTCAGCATAAAGTAAGAGACAAGAAAGAGAATTATTTCTCATTCATTGTGAGCTCTCCATGCTACTCAAATCTCTGTGTACACACAATGTTGAAGGTCTTTTCCCTTTCAGATGCTGCTGTCAGTGATCCTGTCTGTGCTAGGATTTGCAGGAGGAGCATATTGTGTAGTCATCTCTTCACTGGGGCTGATTGGGGGTCCTCTGTGTGACACAGGCGATGGAGAATATCTCTACCCTTTCAGGAATGACACTCTAAAGTGAGTATGGCTTACAGGCTCCTCCAATTTTGCTTTCCCTGATCCCTCCCCGATCTTCTTAAAGTGAACTTGTTTTTTTTTCTAAAATGAACTGATGGTTCACCCTGAGTACACCTAAACTCACACTTCTCTGAGTAGCATGTTCCAGCTGGCCATCCCTTTGACCAAGGAATCATCCTTGGTCATGCCACTGCTTTGAAGCACAAACAAACACCTGTGAGCTGTGACTCCCACTGGAGTCAAAAGGAAATGTTTCTTACTATGCCACAATAATCTGTTAAATTATCAAGCATTCAGCCTGCTTCTGAAAAGCAAAGCAAAAACCTTCTTTGAATCTTTAAAGTCAACCTTGACAACCATGCTCTTCAAACCAAAGCTAGAGATAATGAATGGACCAGGCTGAGATACAGTAGGAATGGAGAACATGGAGATACATTTTAAAGCCATTATGGATCTTTCTCTTTAGTTATTAACATAGTTTTGCCATACAACAAAGAGGAGATTGTTGTGCATGCAACAAAATACAGATGTGGGTCTCTTCCCTAATTATCAATTGTATATCTGGAAAGGGAATTCTGGGGAGAATCACCAGCTTTGACAAATTATAGCACCATCTGAGACTCACTTTGTGCAATAAAGTTCAGAAAATAAAAGGCCAGAAAACATAGAAAACATTCTCAAGTTTTTACTTTCTAATACCTTGCCAATTATTTTCCTCTGTCACAGAGACAATTATTTGTTTAATCAGACAACATGGAGTATTTGCAAGCAACCTGAAAACATCATCCTCTGGAATATCGTCCTTTTCTCTATTCTCCTGGCCATTGGTGTTATTGAAGCTATTCTTTGTTTCACTCAAGTCATCAATGGACTCACTGGCTTCATATGTGGCACATGTATGAGGAGAAGAAAGGTTGGTATGCAGTAAAAGTGTGCTTTACGTTCTTTCCAGTTTTATTTTTCAGGCTCTGGTAATGGTACATGAGTTGAGAGATTTGCACAGTCCCTGGATGAGCTCCTCTGGGCAGTACAGATGCATTTGCATACTCTCTTTCTGTCTGCCACATTACAGTCAGGGATAACCTGGCCCTCAAATTTTTCTAAACAGCAGACCAGTATGACATATTGACATATTCATTGCATGGTTCTGTTCCTATTTAAGAAGCCTTTTTGATAAAGTGCAATGACCTTCCCCAGCAAATGTAAATGATAGACAAAAAGTAGAGATGTTTTAAATTGGTCAAACATTGTAATATTGTAACTTTACAGAATAGAAGAACACATCTTCCAAATTTCGTTTATCACTATTGCTTCCTATTTTCATTGCACAAGATATATGCAGCAAGTCAGATATCCCCTGGAATATTAATTAATCATCTTTCATTCATTGCCTTTCAGACAAATATTTCTGGAATGTGAATGACCTACAAGGAATGCCAAGACAAGCCCCAAACTGCTGATTCACATCCAACAAGGATAGTGCACTGTACTGTTTTATTTATGGGGGGACAACAACAACAACAAAAAGTTCAGATGTTTCACAGGGCAAAATGATTTTTTTATAAAGAAGTCAGGGTGGAAAAGAGCTAGATCATTTCAGTCTGAGACTCCACATTTTCATCAGTCTAAGCATACATGCTAAACCTCAGGTGCTGGCAAAAACATTAATCTATCTGGCCCTTACTGCTGTACGTGTGTATAAAGCACAACAGTCCTCAGATAAAAGATCACCACTTGCCCTCTCACTTATGTGGGAAATGGAGCTGTTGTTAATGTGTACATTTATCAGCTGCACGAAGCAGGTGCTCTCTGGCTGATGTAAATAACGTCCTGTCCTCCTCAAATCCCACTGTGAGCTCACCTGTCCATTCCTATTAATTTTCAAATGGGGCACACACAGATTTGAATGAGGATAAGCATAGAATATACAGAGCAGTGTCTGAGACACTGCAGAGGCAACTGAAGAACATGGTTTTCAGCCTCTTTCTGCCTACCTGAGCCAGATCCCCTTGCCAAAGCCCAGTGCATTTCTAAATCAGTTCTTCAGGGGCATCTGAGAATTGTGGCAGCCTTAGAGGAGCATTTCAGTCAACACAGACAGTAGGGTTTGCAGCAAGAGTTTAGAAATGTCTGGTTCAACAAAAGGTCAAGCACCTCACCACCAATTTTGCCTTCATGAAACTGCCTAAGAATTTCACTAACTTCCACACAGGTCTGTAGGGCTGTTCTAGAATAGAGCACATGGATCAAGGAATTAACTTGCCAAAGATAAACAAAGATATACATAGCAATTATGTGCAGCTCAGTAATAAATAGAAGATATAATCTGAAGGCAGCAAATTGCATCAGCTTTAGTTTTTTAGCAACAGTAACACCAACCAGGAACTGCATAATTCCCCATCATCACTCAAGAGCATGCTCTTGATCCTGAGCTAATGTCCATGACTGGGAAATTGCAGAAAACTCATCATTTCAGTGACTTCCTCAAAGGTTATTTCTTGGACATGAACTGTCTTTCCTTTGTCAGCCAAACCATGAAATAATCTTTACCCATCCTGAATGCATGTAGGCAGCCATGAAAACCTGAATATGTTTAAAGCACTTGGAGCCTATTTTTCCTGATTTATGTTTTCTCAAAGTTGTTCATATTTCTGCACGGTAGCATGGGAGCAAGCTCTTAAAACACACTTATTGCAGACATACGTGACTGCTTGTGCTGTCCTCTAAAGCAACATGCAAAATGCTTCACATTCTCCTTCATATAAAATGGAGAAGAAAATGTCAGTTGCCTAGATGAGGAGCATATGCACCTTGGAGCATAGTTTCACGCCTAGAAGCAGGAAATTTAACCTATAAAACTTAAATGCAACTTCTGTAAGGAAGAAAGCGTTAAGACTTGTTGAAGTTTGCAATCCATCATTAGCTGCATCCAAACCTGCCAGGTGGCTTAAAAAGCTTATGTTCACTGGCAGCAGTGAAGCGTGGACAGTGCAACCACAGACAGCAGATAGCAAACCAGGAAAAGAGTTAAAGAGGCAGAGGGAAATAAGGATATTCACATGTAGTCAGGTGGAAAGAGATTCCTTCATCAGTACAGGGGCTCTATGAAGTCTTTGCAGTCCCTAAATACCCACCCTTCCTCATCCCCTAGTTTTGACTCCCTGACTCTCAGCTCTGGGATAAAGCCAACTCTGGCTGTGCTAACACCAGGAGAGGAATAGATATTTACTGGCACACCTCCAGCACACAAAAAAAAGTGCACTGTGCTGCTGCCATCTGTTTGTCCCAGGCTGTCCAGCCTCGGGGATGTCTGTGTGCTCCTGGGAACACCCTCTGTCCTGCCAACTGTGACCACTGGCCTCACTGATATATGTAAATATTAAATATTGTTATTCTGAACTTATTTTCTGGTTTAATTTGTGTGGTCTGAAGGACTTGTGAGTTCAAACTACCTCCAATAGGAAAATAAATGGAGTAACAAAGAAAGCAGAGTTAAATCATCTAATTGAATAACCATGGAGTCTCTTCTAGGATAGGCATCAAGATACACAGGCCATAGGGAGAGGCAACCTTCCCCCAGCCCACACTGAAAGAAATGCCTAAGGCAAATGGCTAAGCCTTTATGATCAAGGTTCAGTTGTCCACTGTGGACAGGAACATCTGGTGCTATTTGAAATGCAGCAAAGAACCCACTCACAGATGTCCAGAGATCCAAGAGTCCCATCTGGAGCTAACAACACAAAGGTGTGAATGACCAAAGCAAACAGCTGTCTCTTGCAAACACAAGGATGCTAAAAGCTCATTTAGTGAAAATACATAAAGGTGACTAACATTAGAGGAAATTATGTCAGCTCATGCTTTTTTGGATCCCCCAAATCACCTTTTACATGGGTCAAAGCCTGTCCTCTCAGAAGTGTCACCAGAACCTTCTCCAGGAGCCAGGCAGCACATTGCAATAGGAGCAGCTCCTCATGCTGAGCACTGCAGGGAAACCTGTGAGCCCAAGCTCTTCTGGTGGGCAAGGCTTCAAAAGAAAATATCTACATAATACTAAATATAATAAAAAGTCTGATTTGAATACAGACTTGACTTGACTGAAAATACTGTGCTTCAGAATTAAGATTACTACAGATTTGAAGTTTTTGGTTTGGGTTTTTTTCCAAAATAGAAATAATTCCTTCAGGGAAAACTCCTTGCAAAGGAAAAGAGAATTTTGTCCTTGAAATGTTTTCTGTATAGTATACAGGAAGAACTTAGCAAAACTAAGGAACTCATTCTTCTATATCTAACATTCCTCTATATTCATCCATCTATCTATCTATCTATCTATCTATCTTTTCTGTATCTATTACTTTAAATAATAATAGTCAAAAATTACCCAGACATAAAGACAAAAATATTTGTATAATTTTGATATTAATCACTGTGCAATCACACTACACAGGCTCTGATTGAAGGACTTAAATATGTTAGGTTTACATCAAATTATCCCTCTCTGTCCTGCATTTGAAACTCATGCAAGAGACAAGCCACTTGCAATTATGACTAACTTGGGGTAGGAATAAAACTTTAGAGCAAGGACATCATCTGAAAAATGTAGACGTTTGGAGACCAACAGTCCTGTGTTTTAGCTGTCAGGATAAAGGACACAATCCAAATACTTGGGCTGGACACCACAGACTAGTTCATACCCTCTAATTTCAAGAGGAACTCTCAGTTCATTTTGATGCAAATGGCTCAGATGCCTCAGGCCCCCCGGCACTCGATTTTTTTGGCTTGAGAGCAAAGTAAGCCAGTGAGAGGTTGATCCTTCCAGACCTCAGAGTGCCATGCCCTCTGCTCTACTGTCCCAGTCCCAGTCCTGTGCCTCTGCTCCAGTGCACTCTTCTGTGCAACCAAACTTTAAAAAATCCCAAAGGGAATTAAAAAACCCCCAAACTTTTCCAGACTCTCAGAGTGCTTTATTTCATCTCCTACAGAGCACCAGCTCTTTGGGCTTGTCCCTTTCCAGAGGAGTGACAGCCACCCTTCAGAAATGCCCTTCCCTGTAGGACCTCTCTCACTTGGAAGCATACCTTTTGTCCTAAGCCCATGGGCCACAGAGAGCCACCTAGAGCTCATCAGCAATAATGTACCACATTTAATCCAGAAAGGCAAAGCAAAGGCGTGGTCTTAGGCACAGAGACCACTGCTTTGTCCATCTTTATTTCTTCCTGCCAGTCAGCTTCAAAGCTGAGTAGCTCACTACAGTGCTTACACTTACAAAGCTCTAAGTTCTCACTACAGTGCAGATAATTTCTACAATACATAGAAAACTTCACTGGTACACAGCATTCCTCACTTTCTTTCAGGTATTCCTCTGTTCTTACCAACAACTCACGTCATTCTGTTCCATCAAGGTCAACTAATAAGGTGTAAGAGTCAAGAGGTGAGCTGAGTACCGTAGAGTCACAGAATGGTTTGAGTTACAAGGGACATTACAATCATCCAGTTCCAACACCCTGGCACAGGCAGGGGCACCTTCACATATCAGGTTGCTCAGACCCCCTTCCAACACAGCCTTGAGCACTTCCAAGGATAGGGCATCCGCAAATCCTCTGGGCAACTTATGCCAGTGCCTCACCACTCTCACAGTAAAGAATTTTTTGTGATATCTAATCTAAACCTGCCCTCTTTCCATTTAAAGTCATTACTCCTTGTCCTGTCACTACATGCCCTTGTAAAAAGTCGATCCTCAGCTTTCTTACTCCCTTCAGGTACTGGAAAGAACTTGTATCCCCTAAGCTCAGAACTTGGAGATACACTAGAACACCTTGGCTGCTATTCCAGGAGGGTCAGGTGCCTCCAATATGGACTGTATCCTCTACTTGGCCAAGTGGACATCTCAGAGGTTTTATAGCATCTCATGTGACACCAGCCATCTCTATGTGAGCACTCAAATCAAGCTCTGAAACATCTACTGGATACAGTGGCACTGCTCTTAGAAACAACTGTGAGTTTATCAGTCTGAGACATGTCCTGCCTCACAAGGCTAGAAACAGGTCAGTCAATCACGCCCTAACATTGTGTATTTCTCCCCATGGGTTACTCTGGGAGCTTGAAGTAAACAGCACAGCGGCTGGCACCCAAAGCTGCAGTCCCCCATCATGAGGAGGGAGTGAAGCCCATCTCAAAAATATCTTAAATGGTGAGATTTCTTTTTTTTTTTTTCCTTAAAATAGATGCATTAGCTGAGAGTCACTTAATGGCAAAAGATAACAGATAAAATAACAGATTCAGTGAGGAACTGGTCTTCTTGGTATAAGCTTGTGTTTTTACAATCCTTCTTCCTTGCACTGTGTATCAGCAAAACCACTCCAGATTCAGATGAACTACCTTACACATCCTCTTTCTCTAAGTCTCCTTCATCCCATCATGCAATGTTTTCACTCACATTGTGTCCTACCACATCTGCCCTCCACCCCTCTGGGTCTTTAAATGAAGTTTCTTCCGGAGAATTTTATGCCTGACTATTTTTTGGGTTTTTTTTTCCCAAGAGATGAAACAAAGCAGGGTCAGTCCAGACATTCTCTGCAGATGTCAAAGAACAAATTCAAATCTGGCTTTGGGCACGTTGAATTTAGTTGACCCTCACATGAAGGATGCAAGGTCAGGTATGTCCTCCCAGGAGTGTCTGCAGAGCAGGCTGAGACCTGGCTGGATTCACCCTGAGCCACATGCTCCTTCAACCTTTTCCTGTTCTTGCCTACAAAATATGCTGCAAAACATTTGTTCATAGAAAAAAAAAACTTAGTATGTGTATGCTGTTTTAAAAGTTTGTGGAACACCCACTTTGAGCAAGGAAGGCAAACCAGAGAAACCAATGGCTCCATTGCCACTGGCAATGGAGATGCAGTTTCTAGGACCTTGTAACAGGTTCATTTAAGGTGGAAGGGAGTGTTTCTAATTACCACCCCCAAAACAGTGCCTTTAAAATGCACAGTGTCCCTTTTCATACTTAAAATAATTGGGTCAAATTTAAAAGTCATTACTCAGTGAAAATAGTGTTTGATTATAAATATAAAGGACTATTTCTCCTAAAGCAGGTTAAGTAGTCATCTGGTTGTCAGGCTTTTTAATCTCTTTTAATTTTCACTTCTTTTTAAATACTAGTTATAGAGTCTTCGCACCAGATCACTGCATGTCTTACCAAAACCTTTATTTCCCCTTGTACAGAGAGGTGTCACAAAAACCAGAGTTCCTGCACTTCTCCCCTTTCCTTCTCACAGCCATTACCTATGTGCCTGTGTGTTCCTACCATGTCCTGCTGATGGGATATGCTTAGCCTGTGCCACTGTCACTTCCATGCACAGCTACTCCTCTCTATCTGCAGGAGCTGGTGCACTGCAGAAAACCTTCCAAAAGATTTGGCCTTTCACTTCGAGTGCATCTGAGAAAAAGACATCTGAGATTTCCCCATGGAAAAGTGCTACCCACTCCACGGATGAAAATGTTCATAGAGGAAAGCTATACATGTACCCTAAAACAGGCAGATTCTACATAGAATTGGTTATAAAGATCCATATGTGGACAGATGGTAAAGATTGACAGAGCAACTAAAATATCGGTGTGGCAACTCTACAATAAATGTACAATAAATGTAACCAACTTAATTCCATAATGCATATATGAGGATTTTCCCCAGAATTATTTCTGTTTACAGAGAGCTTCACGAAGTTAAAAAGTCTGTATCATTCCCTACTTTCATTGAAGAGTCCAACACCACCTCCCTTTCCTACCACTTTCCAATCATTGCTTTGAGAATCATCACGTAGCCCCTTTCATTAGTCAATGGTAAATCTTTTTTTACTGTTTCCTAGGTTTATTTTGATCATTGCTGAGAGTTTAGTCTAGTCAACTTTAAACAGATGAATTCTCAGCCCTATCTGCTGCCTTAGCCTTGTGCCTAGAACCCAGAGAAATATGGAGTATCTTCATACCATTTCATATCAGACAAAATATAACGTTTCCCCTACTTTAAGCCAATGTAGTAATACCCTCACATGAGTGTTCCATTATGCATATCAACACTAATTCCTATGCTCTTAATCTTTGCTCCTCACAAAAATAAGATTGGATATCTATTGGAGAAGGGGGAAGGCTGCAGAATCGCCAGTGTTTTTCCAAAGACTGAGACTCTACATCTGGTTCTCCAGACTTTTGAGTTTATCACTCTGTTTCATATTGCTTCTTTTGTTGCAAAGTCCAGCATATACTCAGCAGTTCCTTCACAAGACACCACTATTTCCAGTGATTTTTTTTCTGATTGTGTCAGAAAAAATCGATCAAAGAACATTATCATCACGCCATTATTCCTCTCTATAACCTAAATTAAGCAACAGAAAATGGCTCTAAATATATCAGGCTTAGTATCTCTGAGTGTATTTTTTGCATTAACTTTAGCTGCTGGAATTTGGGCTTCTTGGAAAAGCAGAAAGGATCAGCAGAATAGGAATCCAACAGAGATGGCCATGGTTGGAGGCAGGAATATAAATGTTTTCATTGGCTTGTTTACTGCAACAGGTAAGTTTTCTTAAAAGACTTTAAAAGATTCTTCTTAAAACACATGTATTGCATAGATCTGGGTGACTTTTCTTTCAAAGGAAGTGAACTCCTTTAATGTCAGGGTAGATTTTGTCTAAGTGTGACTTTAAAGGAGTATGGTTTCATGAATCATTTTGGGATGGATTCTTACAAACCTCTTCACACTGAGCAGAACCTAATGTTTATGTAGATTCTCTTAAATTAAAGAGATTCATTTAAGAGTTTAGTTAAGAGTTAAGAGTTTAATTTAAGAGTGACAAAAGGATACAACACTTTTCATTAAGGAGGACTGTGGTCTTAATTGTGAACCAGTTTCTGTTATCCAAAATAACAGAAGAATTTTACTCACAGAGAGGTCCAGTTCTATGTGAAATAAATTGTCCCTCATGGTGGGCATTGGTATCTCTCTTAAAGAGTGACTTTTCCTCAACTTCTCTTTTCTCTCCTTGCTGCCTGGCATAATGTGAAATTTGCTTCCCTGACCTGTTTCTTGTAAAGGCATTTGCCTGCCTAAGACACTTAAGTGATTGTTGTAGGTTTGTTATCTGACTGCATTGCCTGTTTGCATTTATTTTCTCTAATGTCTATTTTCTTAGACCCTGTAAGTGATGATCTTGAAAGAGGGCAATTATACAAATGCAATTCCATTTCTTCTAGCAAAAGTCTCCCTCCGAGGAAAAAATGTAATTAAAAATTATTGTATTCAAACTGCCTCTAAATGTTAAAACATTGAGCTTTTCCACGCACACACTGATATCCATTCTTGAAGCTGGAAAATTATTTAGAGTGAGATTCTAATACTATTACCCTCAGTCAGCAGCAAAATGCAGAAAAATGTATGGCAGAAAAATGCAAAGAAAATAGAGATGTGATTACATATTTGTATGATAAAAATGTTTACAAGCTCTCAAGAGTGTTCTGCAGCGTTAGTTGAGAATATGTCTCAATTCTGACCTTTTCATCTTCCATGATTACAGCCACCTGGGTTGGAGGAGCATATATCAACAGCACAGCTGAAATTGTCTACCTGCCTTCAAAAGGATTACTGTGGGTCCAGGCACCTGTGGGATTTGCCGTGTCCCTCCTTATTGGTAAATAATTAATGTAATTAGGACACCTAAGCTTTAAAAATATATCATAGAAGTATATTAAGATATGTAACAGAATATAGGGTACATTTTAAACGTGATTTTGTTTTTTCAGTCTGCCATATATCAAGAATAAGCATTTATAATCTTATAAGTAATCCTCTGAACTGAAACATAAATTAGAGTAGCTTGGAGCTAGTGTAGAGTTATGTCTTCTTGTAGTAATTAATCGGAAAAAAAATCTTATCTGAGGATTTAAAAGAATGTGTCTATGTGCATACTGGTTTTTTTCACATGGTCTCTAATTCACAGACTTTTGAGAGTATTGGTATCTATTTTTTTTCCTTGGAATTTCTCTATAATGAAATAATAGTATCTTGATTTTTCCATTAAAATGCACTCTTTTGAGTAGTCTTGTCTCAGGATGAATGTGTCATGCCTCCAGCTTATACCACTTTATAGCTAGTCTTTTTTTGTTGTTGTTGAAACTAAGCTAAGTGTGCAGTGTTCTATACCTGAGTTCCAACTCTGAGAATTACTGGACTCATGCTGAGGTTCAGCTCTCTTGCCAAGACCAAAGTTGCTTTCAGGACACATTGTGTTATACCATAACTCTCTAGGGACACAGGATGATGAAAGCAAGGAGACCTGTGCAGACCTTACACAGGAATTTCTAAAAGAACAATGCCCTTTATTCTCAAGTCAAAGAAAAGAGTCCAACTGACGTGAATATGAATCAGGCTTGGAAATATATTGCCAGCACTGCTTATGTGAGTAATTTTTACTAATGAAACTGAGGAGTGGAGGTCTGATCCTGCAATCTTTACTCAGGTCAGTAGTGCCCAGACAAGCAGTCCTGTTGGCTTCAGGGTTAGACACAGTACGTATTCTTTGGTTTTAATGAGATGGCTGCACATCTGAGGTCCAATATTTACGTGAAGGTGAGTGGGACTCAGCTCAATGCACAGATTAAAACAATATAGTTCTGGGAAGAGACAATGAAGCCACCAAACATGAAAAATGTAATCAGAAAAGGACCACATATCAACAGGTTGCATCATATGACCAAGGACAAAACTTTGTCTCCTTTTTAGCCAAATATGAGTCTTACATGTTTCACTCTGTCCACTGACATCTTCCACAGGATGCTTTTCAGAAAACTTTATGTCTCAGATTGGTAGGTCTTTGAGGATGCAGAGGAGATTATATATGGGTATCCACTGAGTTAAATTCCTGTTACAGCCACACAGATATTTTGTGCCATTTGGGGTGACACTCTCTGGCCTCCAGTAGCCACTCCAGAAAGATCTAGGTGTGCCAAAAGTGGATGGTCATATATATTAGCTGTAAGTAGATATCTTTTATAAGATGAGACCTCTCAAATGGATGAAACCCCATATTTAGAAAGTGAATTTAAACCCTGGTGTCTGGCTGGCTGCATCATTCTCTAGGATCCATTATGCACGAATTCCACATTCACTCGGTGGGTCTGATATGCATACACCATATTACTCTTACCTCTTTTTTTTCCTGGAATACGAAACATGCACAATTCTACCAAAATGTCATTACTTTCTGATAGGTGGTTTCTTCTTTGTAAATCCAATGAGAGCAAAGAATTACATGACCGTGATGGACCCTCTTCAAGAAACTTATGGGAACATGATGGGAACCATACTCTTCATTCCACCACTGCTAGGAGAGGTGTTCTGGTTTGCAGCTATCCTGGCATCCCTGGGTAAATACTTGCTTTCCTCTTATATTTGTTAAAACTCACACAGACTGACATACTGTATTCCACAGTTCTCCTTTTGTGAGAGGAGCAAGCATTTCTCATTTCTAGAAAATATGTTTTCAGGCTTAAAATAAATAGTGCTATATATTCATTATATTATAACAGAGAACACTTCCAATATGAGTTTGTATCTTCCTCTTGCCTGTAGGAGAGAAGATGTAAAAAGGCAAAGTGCCTTGGCAATGGCCATGCAGCAAGGTGAAGCAGAAAGAGTAGGAAGGAATCATGGCTCTCTGGAGTTCCCACTGTGCACACTCTCTGTAGACTGCATTCTTCATACAGTGTGTTGTACTGGCACCAGGGGAATAACATACCCTTATTTATCCTGCATTCTGCACATATGAAATCTGTCTTAAAATACTTTACTGCTGTCCTTGTCTGCAGGAGCAACAATGAGGGTGATCTTGAATATTGGAGGCTCTTTGGCTATCACCATCTCGGCCTGCACTGTCATACTCTACACTCTGCTGGGAGGCCTCTACTCTGTTGCCTACACTGATGTCATCCAGATGGTTTTCATTACCCTCAGCCTGGCAAGTCCTGTGCATTTTTAGTACAAGTTTTCTAACTAAAGAGAAAAGTCCTGCTTCTCTTTTCAGCATGTCTCAGACCAAATATAACTTCCTTCACCTACAGTTCCTCTTTAGGAGAACAGGTTTCCTGAAAAATGTTTGTCTTTATAGATCTTTGTACCTTATGCATTTCAGACAGTGCTCACACAAGCCACTGGCCTTGCTAGGTGAACACAAAAAGGTCTGCACAAAAGTGAAGTTTGCAGAACCTGTCTAGAACCATCTTAATGGAGAGAGATCTGCCTACAGAAAGTACCAATTAACCTGAATTACAGGCTCATGTTCTTGATGATGCCATGAACCAGAAACATGTAGATTTAGAGTAAGGAAGAGAGAGAAAGGAAGACTCTAAGCCTAGGATTAATCTTACAAAGCTCTACATTCTATATCTACCTTAACTTAAATATCTGTTCTCCAAGAATAAGAACACTGGGAAAATAGTTAACAACTTCCATTTCTATCCTAGTGGATCTGCATTCCCTTTGCCCTGGTGAATTCTGCAACGGAAAGTATTTATTACACTGCAACCCATCAATTTTACCAAGACCCTTGGATTGGGAAGATAGAAAAACAGTATCTTGGAAGGTGGCTGGATGACTTCTTCTACTTGGTATGGAGTATTTCTTGGACAAATGGCTGGGAGGAGGAATTGCACAGGGATTTCTGGAAAGCTTGTGAGTTCTACAGGACTCTACAAGCCAGGAGCCCTACACTGCAAGGCCAGTTGACACAGGCTGGAGGTGTAAAACTGTCTCTCAGCACCCCCTGCAGCAACCTAAGTGGACTGGGGAGACCTAGTGCTCAGCTGTGGGATGAAAAGATGCAGCAGGGACACTCCATCCTTTACCCACACGGAGGAACATACCTCTTGGGTAAGACCATCCAGGCAGCCAGTTCCTCTCCTGGCGCCTAAAGGAGCAATTTCCTACCTTTTGGGATGCTGGTCTTGCAGTCTTAGTAGTGTGTTTTTAACATAAATAAGTAAAATTCCCTCTATTTGAAAAAAAAAAATAAAATCACATGACCACAGGTAGTCAGCAAGCACAGTATGATTGGCTCCACAACACAACTCAACACAACTTTTGAGTTACCAATATAGCCAAAACTCCAGGTTGTTCTGATCTTACCAAACTGATAATAGGGACACACAGAAGCCTCTTTGGTGAGGATAGAATCTTCAGATTTTATCTGATTAATTTTTTGTGCTAAGAAAGTGAAAAATATGGGTTTCTTTTTCATTTTAAAATCAGAAATGCTAAGTTTGGGTAGATTTATTTACAAAAGCTGCATTCCTGAAAACCTTTCCTTTCACTTCCTCTGTGCCTGATTCACAATTCCAAACAACCATTTTTCAGCTTTCTCCATCTACCAAACCATTAACCTGTTTTCATTAAAATTTCACATCTATTGCAATGAAAACAAAGGAAAAGGGAATTCTCAACTATCAGAAATATTAGCCTCAAGAGTTAGAGCTGAACAACATTTATGCACTTGAAATGAGAACTTGGTAACACTGAAGATTATTATGGATGATGCCCTCCAGCAGCCTGGTGGGTACCACTGGTAACAGATGAATGTTTCAGGTGCTTGGGAGCATCCCGTGGCAGACTTACTTCCAAAGGGTGCTCTCTGCTGCCTCGACAGGACAGGCAAGGCTTATCTCCTACCTCTCTGGACTCGGGTGCTTTGCAATGGCCATCCCCTCGGTGCTCATTGGGGCAGTTGCAGCATCAACAGGTAAAACAAATTGTTTGTCTCTGAGCAATCTGTGTGTTTTTGGCAAAGGTTAAAATGGGATCCAAAGAAGTCCTGATGGAGACTTTGAATTACCCTGTCCCATAGTCCTCAACACCAAGATAGGTGATCCATACAGAAAATGTGGAGCCCTCTGAGGTACATTGCATAACTACTTACAGACATTTAAACAGCCCCAATACCTTTTAAAAGCTACTTCCTTACGATGAAATGACTTTTCCCAGAGTTTGCGTTGAAGAAAGATGAAGGCAGACTCTCTAAAACTTTGTATAATTCTATTTCGGAAGAAATTTTATGCTTCCTTCTGTTCATGCCTTAGACATATAAGACCCAGCAAGATTACTTCAGGTTGCTCATAAGGTTCGTGCTTGAAAGAATCGAGTTCAGTCCTGTAAACTCATGGTCTTCATGCAGGGAATCAGTCCTGTGTTGGCTGTGAGCAAGGGTAAAAGTGCAGGCAGATCACCGAACATTTAAGGAAATCAGCTGGAGTCATGACTTCCTCCAATTCCCTTCTCCTCATGAGAAGTGTCTAGAGGATGACCTCTAATTTAGCCAATTCTGGAATCACACAAAGTACACCTATTTCTACAGATGCTGCTGAGGAAAAGCGAAAATTTTCATCTAGTGGGAGCTGCATCATGCTAGGGGGAATCACAGAAGTCCACAAAAGAACCCCAAAAAATCAATCTAAGTCCTAAAACACTGAATGGATCTCAGTTCTTAACCCTTCTGTGACTGGCCCCTGTGAAAAGGCAATTTCAAAGCTAGCAGAAATGTCCATGAAGGATCTGTTGTGACTTTTCCTTGTTTTGTTTTAAAGACTGGAATCAGACAAGCTACAGTCTTCCAAGTCCATTTGAGAGAGGGGAGTCAGCGATGATACTACCGCTTGTTTTACAACAGCTCTGCCCGGCATATATCTCCATTATTGGTCTGGGGGCCATTGCTGCTGCTGCAATGTCTTCTGCAGATTCAGCTCTTCTCTCCACTGGCTCCATGTTTGCTCACAACATCTACAGGAAAATCCTGAGGAAAAAGGTACCTGGCTGCACTATTCAGTTGCTTTGGTGTCAAGAAAGACAGTCTTGTTTCCCAGCTATTTCTAAACAAATCTGTGACTGCAGATGTGTGTCCTTCAGCTGCTGAACTGATTTCTGGAGATAGAGCTCCAAACATAAGCCAGGGATGTTCATATCCTTGGTAGGGGTACCAATGCACTGGTGAGCTTTGCTCATTCTAACATGACTACTCTGAAATTTGGACTAAGGTATTAATGGAAACAGCATAAAACTATGACCCTTGAAATCAGACAGCCCCTCCAGGGGTGCCTGCCTTGCCTGGCTGCTGGTGGCAAGTGCTTTGCTGAAAGCAGCAAAGGCCTGGGGAGAACCAGCCCACGCCAGGGCAGTGCTGGCCATCCTGCCAGAAAACACAGTGTCTCTAATGCTGCAATCTCTGCTTTACAGGCTTCAGAGACAGAGGTGTTGTGGGCCATGAGGACCTCCATGTTAGTGTTTGGGGCTGGGGCTGCTGGTCTGGCTTTTTACTCCAGCTCTGTCTACGACCTGTGGTTCCTCAGCGGGGAGCTGGTGTACGCCCTTCTCTTCCCCCAACTCTGCTGTGCTCTCTTTGCACCCAGCACAAACACTTATGGATCAGCTGCTGGCTTCCTGGTCGGGCTCCTGCTGAGGCTACTGGCAGGGGAGCCTGCCCTGAGCATCCCCCCCATCATCCACTATCCAGGCTGCTCCCTGGTGAATGGGACCTACAGCCAGCTCTTCCCCTTTAAAACACTCACCATGCTTCTCACCTGGGGCACAATCCTTGCTGTTTCACACCTGGCCAAGGCTTTGTTTCAGAGAAACCTCCTCCCTCGCAGCTGGGATGTTTGCAATATCATGGGGGGAACTGCCATCCTCATCCCCTTGCAGCAGGTGGAGAAACAGGAGCGTTTGGCAGCCATTGCACTAGAAGAGAACCACAATTAAATGTGGGGCTTCATTTGAAAGGCCACGGTGTGTTCAGTAGTTAGAGCATGGCACAGACAGCATTGCTCTTTGCTTTCTCTACTAATGATTTATATAAAGTCCTCACCAAGAAATAAAGAGGCATTCTGTTCATCCAAGGAGAATATGTGAGTTTGAAGCCAGCAGTGATTAAAGTCATATGGTGATGGAGCACAATCTTGTGGTGGTGACCATGGGACACCTTGGGCCCCAGCAGCGGTTGCTTCGAGGTGCCCCTGAAATTCCAAAAGAGAGCAAAGCTATAATCCTGCTCCAACTCTTAGGGCGTTCCCAAGTCACATACTTGTCTCACCACAAAGAAGACAAATTAATGTCTGATAGATTGGGTATTCTTGATTAAAAAAAAAAAAAACCAAAACAAAACAAAAAAAACCCCACAAACGGTGAGCAGACCTGTTTCCCTCACACAGCAAGGAGTTTAGCATAATCATCCCTGGGCATCACATCAAACCTCTGAAAACACAGATAATTGAAAGCAGTGCAACTGCCACAGTGGTACAGCAGTAATATCAGTTCTGTACCGTTCCCTGTATGCTTTACAAAGCTTTCCTTCATACTGCAAAAGTTTTTGCATGTCTCTCCCCACTGCACTATCTGCCAGTGGATCTCTCAGCCTGAGAATGTGTGAAACATCCCCTCTATACAACCTGATAGGGTAGCAACAGGTAAGCAAGATAAAGCATAAGCCCTTAACTATTCACTAAGAAAGATTTATATAGCCATTATTTATAAAAATGTAACCAGATAGAAAAACTGAGGTGCCAGACAGATGGATGAATGGAGGAATAGGATTATTGGATGAATTTTGTCTAAAATCTGTTAAATCATTTGTGTCAAGGTTTTACCCTAGCACGGCAACAGGATGGTACGTGACATAGAAAAACCAGTGCATGAGAACTCGGACTGTGATGACAGAAAGGTGCTGGAAACTGATCCTAAACCTTCCTGCAGGGAACCAAAATCCTAAAATCCTGAAGGCGAGATCCCAAAAGATTCAAGCCACAGATGAGTACAGAAAAGCCCCCATGCATTGTTTGCACAAATTCTTAATGGCTTGGGAGACAAGAAACCCAGATAAATAGTGAGTTTGGTTTTCCTAGCCTGAGGTCTGATGGGACCATTAAGATGTGAGCTGAATTAAAGATTCAGGAGGATTCTACAGTAGTGGCTCAGAGATAGCTGTTATTTTATACTTCCCTCAGCAGCTGTGCAGCATCTTACAGCTGCAATCCACCTACAAGAGCCAGCAGGAACCACACTCACAGTACCTTTCCAAAGTGGTTGTGGGAGCTGCTGTGAGTGGAAACACCCGGCACTATTGAAAGGAAGATATTTAGTGGCATAACCAAAATATCCTGCAGCAGAGTAACCCTTACAGCCAAGTGAGCTGCTGAGGTGTAAACAAGGTGCTGGTCCATGATTTACTTCCAGAATGTGCATGCACAAGGTGAGAAGCTCCACTGGTCCCACTTCAGCAAGCTCAGCAAGGAGCCACAAGATTATGAATTACACCAAGGCAACTGCCTTGGCTCGTGACGAGGAACATCAGCCCTGCATTCTAGATATGGCTTTGAGGACTCTGCTCCCTGTGGGGGATCATTCATCTCTTCTAAAATATCCACCCTCAGTAAGGTGGAGTTTCTGCTCCTCATCAGAAAAATATCACATAACTTTATGTTTTGTGCTAGTATTAATGAACACCCAGGCACACTAACCTTCCAATGCATGGCAGCCCTGTTGATATACTTTGTTAAAACAAGACCAGAAATTCTCTCTTGTGTCTCTAGAGAGTGCCATGAAATATTAATTATAACATGTCTAGAAAAGGGGAAAAAAACCCCCAGCTGGTTTAAAAATCAAAAGCTTTGCCATTGACTATGGCCCTAGGCAGTCACCCATGAGAGTCTTTCACACATTTGAGTGGGAGCATGTGAGGTTGTGCTTAGGCAAGGGAGGCACCAAAGCTATCATTACCTCAGCGCCAGGAGAACAGGGCTCTCGTTAAATCACAGTTGCTGGATGCTGATTCAAGCATACTCCCCTGAGAGACTTAGGGGTGACCTAGTTTGGGGACCAGTCCATCCCCCTACATGGAGCAGATCAAAGCTGACATGCTGCATTTGAACCAGGGCACAGACCTGCTGCATGACCCAGATAAGAGTGAAACCACAATGGCCTCATGCCAAGGTCATCACCCTACTTCTTGACCACAGACCCACAGAATGTTAAGGGCTTGGAAGAGACCTTAACGATCATCTAGTTCCAAGCCCTCTGCCATGGGCAGGGATGCCACTTACTAGGTGAGGTTGCTCAAGGTCCCCTTCAACCTGGCCTTGAACACTTCCAGGGACTGGGCATCCACAGCTTCCCTGAGCAACCTGTTCCTGTGCCTCACCAACCTTTGAGTAAAGAATTTATTATCTAATCTAAAAATACCCTCTTTCATTTAAAAAATACTGCCCCTTGGGCTGTCACTATCTGTTCATGCAAAAAGTCCCCTTCCCTCCTTTTTATAAGCCCCCTTAAGGTACTTGACAGCTGCAATGAGGACTCCATGGAGCTTTCTCTTCTCCAAGCTGAGCAACCCCAAATGTCTCAGACTGTCTCCATAGGAGAGGTGCTCCATCCCTGTGATCACTTTTGTGGCTTCCTCTCGACCCACCCAGTATATCTTTTCTGTGCTGGGACGCCAGAGCTGGATGCAGCACTGCAGGTAGGGTCCCACCAGAGCAGAGCAGAGGGGCAGAATCCTTGCCCTCATCCTGCAGGCCACATTGCTTTTGATGCAGCCTGGGATCCATGCCACACAGCAGCTCTGACAGGCAAATGCTTAAATCTGGAGATACCTCTTCACTCCACTGTTGTGCTCAACTTCTTCTGCTTTTACCCTGCAGGGACCCAAAACTTGATATTGAAGTGTGCTAGCAGGCTTGGCATGCCAGGTAACAGATACACAGCTTTCTGAGAGAGCAGCAAAGGACATTGCTGAAGTGTCACCACTGCCACCATGTTACCACCCAGCGTCACCACAGAAACTCACAGAGACTTCAAACACCAAAGTCTTTGTTGTCAGGGGTATCTGGCATACTCAGCCATATTTAGCCCTTGCAAAGCTTCCCTAAATTTCATACCACTAACAGCGCTCTGCTTTGTGTGAATAGAGGAAAATGGAGAAGACACAATTACTGTAACTCTCATGAATGTTTACCATTTTCCATCCTTATATGACTCTCTCCTCTGAACATCCCCCAGCAAGCTTAAAAAGAAAACATTCATCAAGGTCAGACAAAGTTTTGGAAGCAATAAGCTGCAAGTAAAACAAATACAAAAGTACTTCTGTCCTATACTTAATGCCCAAATGCTTAGTTGTTCCAGTCCAGCAGACCCAAGGTCCTTGAGGTGTTGCCAGCATGGGGGATAATGACCCAGCTTCCATGAAGCCATTCTGTTCATGGCTTACAGCCTCCAGTTCAGTATTCCCTTGTATTTCTTTCCCTCCTTTATAGAAAAATTCACTTGGGCACTTGAGGGCCCCAGTTTACCTCTCCACATGTAGATTTACCTCATTTGACCCTTAGAAGTGTCCATGACAATGACTCTATACAGTTTCAGTTTTCATTAACTTTTCTCAGCCTAGACAGCTGCTACACAAAGCAGCAAACACCACCATCCAGCAGTACTCTATTGTTGCCTGGGCTGGCAGGATCCACTGAGATAGCCTGAGGCTTCTATTGTCTTGCCTTTCTTTGACATTTTTACAGTTCATCTCCGAGCATCTGAGATGGTATCAGACTGAAATTTGATTAAGAAAGAAGAACCATACAAAATCAATGCCATGTGCATTAGGGAGATTAGCAACTGGCAGGTTTGAAATGTAATTACAAGCAGGAAATTACCATCCAGTACCAGAAGCTCTAGTGAGGGTGATTCTTGGCATTGTGCTATGAAACTGCACTCACCAGTGACTGGGTGGGCAATGAGGATCAGTCCACATTGTGTGCTCAGCTTGTCAAACCAGTGTGGGCTCATGGACAATCTAATGCAGGTGTCTACAGACAGATCGAGTGTATCACAGCCTAAAACCAACTGTTGGTTGTGTTGTACTCAAAGCAAGGTCTGAGTGATGCTAAGCACTGCAATGTCGAGATTTAGGTAAAATCAATCTTACCCACAGCATGCTCCTACTACTTAGTCTCTTTTTTTTTTTTCCTCAAAGGCAGGGTTTATGACAACATTCAGTGTCTGGAAGTTAAAACTAGGCAAATTAAGACTATAAATGAGGCTCAGCATTTTAAATGTAAAATCTATTAAATAGAGCAAGTTGGCAAGGGCTGAGGTAGATTTGCTATCACTGAAAATGCTACAGTGAAAGTGGAAGCTTTTTTCAAAGTTATCCCTCTGTTTTAAGAGGAATCCATTCAGTGTAGCCCTAGGGTATCTGATGTCCAGCCCAGAGTTCAGGCTGATAAATGCCAGTAATGTTTGTGCCTTTCATCTCCCAGCCCTGCTGGAGATGAGCAATCAGGTACCACTGAGATAACCACTGCCACTTCTGTCTTAAAGCTGACATTGCTCAGAGCCCTGCTTGCCACCTTTGAACTCCAACAATAAGAAGTCAAGAACACAGTGTGATTTGAATTTCTAAATCTAAACTGGGTCCTCCATCAGCAGACTCTCTGTATCCTGGACCCCAAGCAGTCTGTTCAAAGATGAGGGAAGAAAGTCTCAGTGATGATGTTGCATGACCTCCTCCAGCAGCCACCTACCCATCCTGCACTGAGAAATCAAGTTTCCATCTCTGGTGTGTTGGGAGCAGTTTTAAGTCCTCCACACACACATAGGCTAAGGTGGGGTATAAGGCCAAGGCCTTACTGGTGTTGTGACGTCCATGTGTGGTGCTCCAGGCAGAAACCACCCACTGTGCCTCTGCAAGGGTCTGAGCTGTGACTGCCCTGAGTTACCTGTACGTGTTTCCACAGGTGACACCATAATTACACCACCATTGCTCAGTCACAGTCATTATTTGAAAGGCCACATGCCTGACATGCTCCAGCAGTTGCACTGCAGGGCCAGACAGGCTCAATTCAATTCACTTCAGTGCTCTGTATTCCCAGCTGCCTTGCAGGTGCTGTGTCCAGGCACAGGAACCAGCACAAACAAAGAGGTTGTATGCAGTGAGGATCAGCGAGTCTCTCTCCCTGTGGCAGCCCCTGCTCGGTGCTTCAGCAAACCCATAGTGAGCCTAATCAGTGGTAGAAAAAAACAGTTCTGCTTTTGGCAGCTCAGATGCCATGAGGACACAGCTGTGTTGGCAGGGCAGGTTGAAGTAAATACTCTGCACCAAATTTAGGCCAAAGGAATCGGAGAGCTGTTTAGGTGATCCACATAAAAAGTGTGGTTAAGACTGAAGTGTGAATATTTAAACAGTCCATTTCAACTTGACCAACTTAATCATGCTTAATTATTGCTTTTCCTAATTACTACTCATGTTTAATTTTACTTGTCGCCCAATCTATACATATCAGATTAAGATATAATGTACATATTCTGCATCTTAGGACAGTGATCAAATCAGAGATGAGAGAGAGGCTTGAGCACCTGGAGCATCCCAAGACTTGAGATGAAAAAGCTTGTGTTATTCTGGTGAGGACAAGGAGGGAAAAAAGAGGGGAAAAAAGGATAGAAGGGAAGACACCCTTTTGGACTTTTTGTCCCTTCCCTTTTTTGAGATTGTTTTCATTCTGCACACAGTGGATAGACATGCCATTCACTTTGCTGAATTCTGCCATTGAAAATATTTATATTGATAATGAACAACAGTGAAAAATACCATGGGTCAGCAAAGTTGAACTAGAAACTTGGAAAATGGTCAGATTTTTCCTTGTGATAAAGGCTCCTCTTGTATATTCTTTGTATGGTATAACACTAACCAATAGACACTGACTCAGGACATTGATGTGAGGTGAAGGGTTGTAGGAATGACTGACCTTCTGGTGTCCAAAGTGGAACATAATTATTTTATTTAATTGAAATTGTGTTATTTTTTACTTTATTTTTACCACTACAACACAATTTAGTCAGCAACATCAAGACTGGAGGCAGCGTGGGCTGCAGTGACAAGGCACTAGCGGAGTTCACATCCTGAGGGATAAAGGTCAGGTGAAGAATAGAATCAGGACCCTGAATTTTAGGAAAAATATCTTCCAATCTTTCTGAGTTAGTCAATAGGACCCCTGTGGAAAACTGCCCTCAGGGGCAAGGGAGCAGAAGAGAGCTGAGAGATCTTAAATGACATTTTTCATAGAGCATAAGAGCTCTCAATCCCCAGCTATAAGAAATCAGGAAAGGAAGGCAAGAGACCATCACAACTGAGTCAAGACCTGCTAGAGAAACTAAAGGGCAAGAAGGAAATGCACAGGCAGTGAAGCAGGAACAGATATCCTGGGAAGTGTACAGGGACACTGCTCAGGTGTGTAAAGATAAGGTGAGGAAGGCCAAGGAGCAGGTGTAGTGAAAGAAAAAGGGGTATTGGTTTTAAATTCGAGGAGATCCAATTTCAGTTAGATATAAGGAAATTTTTTTTTACAGTGAGGATGGGGAAATACTAGAACAGGTTGCTCAGAGAGGCAGGATAAAGACCACCTCAGAGACTCAAGATAGTGAGGATTTATTTTCTCTGTTTTGATATAAACTTCCTAGGAAAAAAAAGCAACTTTGTGCTTTGGTTTCCCATTGAAAGAATATAGGAATATTCACTCTCAGTGAATATAGAGGGAGGATGTATTGTCTCAGAAGATATTTCCTGCCACAACAGCACCCCATGGGCTGATGTCAGCCATCCCCATTCAAAGCTGTGCTTTGAGCACCTCCCATTTGATAAAAGCTGTTTCCAAATGTCTCTGTGCTGCAAGATGTTTATCTGTGCTGCAAACCTTTATCTGAGAATGCATAGATGCTTCTACTAAGCATCTGTGCATTCTCAGATAAACATCTCAGACAAACATTTTTGCATCATCATTTGATTCTTTTTCCTCTATTTCCCTAACCTGTGAACCTACAGGCCAAACCCACAAGAAGATTTAGGCAGTCTAGATAGCTTAAAAAGCAGATGAATGCTGACAGACCAGAATTGCCCACTGTCTTTCTTCTTACAGCTATTGATTGATTTGAGGTAAGAAAGGGGTTTTTTGTACTGTGCCTTTGCAAAACAAACAAACAAACAAACCCCCCCCAAAAAAACAAAAAGAAACCACTAACATGCAAAGGCAGATTTGACCAGGTTCTACTTCAGATGCTGAAAAGTCCTTTTTCATCTTCTACAAATGGAAGGCATGTTTTTACACACCAGGACCTCACAAGAAATGTTCTCATTACCAGAAGACCAGAATAAGCTAAGCCTGGATGACTAACCTCATATGAAGAGGAGAAGCCTGCAGAATGTTACCTATTTTTTGACTACTCCTGTGACAGTTGCACATTTCTTTGCTGGTTTGGAAGCCTGCAGCTCTCTCCTGCTCTCTGCCAGCTGTTTGCCAGCTCACTGCATCATCAACCCAAAACAATGGTGAGCAGCCTCTGCAGCCCATCTCACCAGGCAGATGCAATGCCCTGCAGTCGTTATTAACATTTCTTCACTGAGTTTTCTCCTATGGTTTCTTGCAGGATGAAATTACCTCTAAAGAGCCATCTCAGGTCTGCAATCTCTTCCAAGATCTAACTCTGGTGGTTTTTACCTTTTCTTCAGCAAAAAACAAGGTCAAGCATTTTATTAAGTCCAAAAAAGACATCAGCGCAAAAGGGTGAGAAAAAAAAAAAGCAAACCCTCTGTATAAAGCACTTCAGAGTACTCATGCAGCACATTAGAGAGCAAAAGGAGCTTTCTGGCTCCTATCTGGCTGTATTTTAGCAATCGTTAATGTGGTTTTGTTCCATTATTAATGGCAATAGAAAGAGAAATCAGGCCCTCCAGACAAACTTGAGAGACTGTTGTTTCACATTTGGCAATGAGAAGAAAGGAAAAAAACCATTTAAAATAATGGAAATAAGCAAAGAGAAGGGGAAGGAATACTTAAAATACTGAGCGTGAAGCAGTAAAATCTGCAGATGCCTACAGCAGGGTAGGAATGGCAAACTAAATCTTTTACAGACCTTGTAAGTCATTCCCAGAGCCTGGCAGCTAAAGGCCACTTTGTAATTAAACAAAGAGAACCTAATTTTTTACGGTGTGTATTATATTGCTTGATACATTTATGTTTCCTAGAACTGCTGATTGACAAGCAGAGAAAAATAAAACCAGAAGAGCGGCATTAATGGATGAAAATCCTACAACCTGGAGTGGCATATCATTAGCCTCGTCTGAATGTGGTTGCACAGGATTTTAATAAACAACTCTGTTAGGAAAATAAAAATTAGGAATAGCACTTCAATCTGGCTTTTCTGTAAAGTTACCCTGAGTTAGTTATCAAATCCTGCAGAAGAGGCAGGCAGGGTGCATCCCTTCACTCACAACTGACAGAAACAGCTCCCCTGCTGAAGTCTTGCACTAATGCCTAAGCACCAAAGCCCAGGATGTCCACAGCATCCTCTTCAAACCCCAGCACAACAGCAGGTGATGTCTGCTGAAGCTCATCCCCCATTGCCTTTGGGGTGCTGGGAGGCAGGCAGGTGCTGGGGGGACTCAGAGGGGTCAAACATCAAGGTTAAATTCAGTTAGATTGGTTGCTAATCAATAATCCAGCCATCATCAGTACAAGAGGAAATTACTTCCGGTTATGCCAGAGGACATTACTAAAAATTGTTTCTCTGAAAGGGTTCTCAACCACTTGAACAGGCTGCCCAGGAAAATCGTGGAGTCACCATGTTGGAGTTTTATAAAAGACATGTAGATGTGGCTCTTATGGGCATGGTTTAGTGGTGGACTTGGCAGTGCTGGATTAATGGTTGGCTTGATGATCTCTTCCAGCCAAATTGATTCTGTGATTCTTTGAAGCCAAGTGATTCTCTCTGTAGTCACTTGTTGATGGGGCTGCACTTCATGGCCTCCAGCATCAGCCCCCACAGTGCAGCTCATATGGCCACACTTCTCCAGAGGCTGCAGGCAAGAAAACTACCCTAAAAATTGTCCCTGCCCTGTACTGCTCCCCTGCCTTGCCAGTGGGCACCCACCCTGCCCAGCTCTCACCCAGCACTGCCATTTCACACCCCAATGCATTTCTGCCTAAGAGAAACCTCCTCCCTTGCAGAGGGGAAGTTTGCAGCACAGAGAGAGGAAGCATTGTTTCCAAGGGACTCTCAGGGAGAGAGGAACCAGCCAGCTTTCAAATAAGTATGGTTTATAATAGCTCGATTAAATGCTTTCTTAATGCTGAGCACATTGTGATATGTATTTCTTGAGGTGCAGTTTTTATTAAAAAAAACCAAAACCTCTAGATATTTTATAATTTTCCTTTTAAAGAAAGAATTTAAAAGTTCTCTGCTGTTAATTATTGATGCTGAACACAAACATGGGACTTCTTTTTAGCACAGGACTGAACATTTGACCTATGGTGGCCAAAACTGCCAAAATTTGAGAGGAGCTCCAAGCCTGTATTTCAGTTTCATTACCAACACTTGTCTTTCCAAAAGAGTGCATTTACTCAATGCAACCAGTCTGATACATTTAAAACATGCAGGGTTCAATTAATTTTATATGAGAATATCGCTCATAAGTTGTGCTGCCAAAATAGTTCACTGAGCCACAAACTCAAAAATAATTTAAATAAAGTCTGAAAGAAAAAAAAAGGAAAATTACAGAAAGTTACATCACCACAAGACCTTCTTTAATGCTCTGAGGAATAAAACTGCCATAAAGTGATGGGATCAGGAAGAAACTTCATCTGACAGAATCTCTCCCAGCAGAAGCACTACACACTTTTTCATGCAATTACATTTTCAGCAGGGACACCCAGGCACAATGTTGGCCTGGTACAGCACAGGGAATTTGGCAAAGCACAGGAGCAGCTCAAACAGACAAGATGGAAGGGAAGCACTTCATGGCCTGCCTCTGCAAATTGAATGCAATCACACCTCAGACAACTCCAGCACCATGGCAGGCTGCAAAACCTACATGGGATCAAACACTTGGGCAGTGCATCCTCACTGACCTCTCTTTCCCTGCCCCTTCATCTGAGCATCATCGCTGAAGCTTCAGGAGATGCACCAGAAGTTGGTGAGGCTGGAGATTTTTCTGCACCTGAACAAAATCAGGGCCCTGGAGTCCATGAAGATTGCACCATCTCTTGTCAAGACCTGACTTAACTCTTGGAAGTCCCCCCTGAGATGAGCGTGAAAGAACCTGTAATGCCATATAGAGCATGGCAGCACATGATAGCATCGCACTTGGTTGAAAAGCCCTAGCAGGAGTGGGTCCCCTGCAGCTGAGTGTTGCACAAACCTCACTCCTGCTCAGCCCCCTGCCCAGAGTTATGCTTCAGCCATCCAGACCCCCCGTGGGACTTGCCTGTTCTCCTCACAATTCATAAGGAAACCTGCATTGTTCCATACAGTGCAGGAGGAAAGTGGCTATGCAGCGCAGGCAGCTTGGGCAGATGTCAGCTGTCCTTTGTGGCCTGGGTGATTGCCCTTTCCTCACACTCACCCTGAGGAGCCTGTGACGACCTGCACTCTGAAACATCTCTCCTTAATCCACAACTCTATTAAAGAAAACTTGGGGAGAGGGAAATGCAAGAAAGCAAATGGAAAATCTAAAAAAAAGGCTAATCTGGTGTGTAACTCTTTCCCTGGTCAGAGGAGCAGGTCTTCTGGGGGTGTATTTGCCTTCTGGTAGCCATATAAAACGATGCCTCTGAGCAAGGATGAATTTTCAAGATTGGGACACTCTCGTGTTTTTTGATCGTGTTTCCCACTATTTCACACTGTCCGATGCTTTTGAAAGAAGTCCAAGGGTTGTTGGGGACCTCCTCTGGACGACAATAGAAGGGAGAGAGGAGCACCTAGTGCATGTGCCGGGTACAGTGGGATGGGAACCAGGTTCATTTTCCAGCGAGGTCATCTGGTCATCTGAGACGATCTCTGGGGACACAGAAATGCTGCTCTCCAGCCCTCCCCCCATCCCCGTCTCACCTGCAGCATCACCAGACTTCTTGGAGCAAAAAAGTTACTTTTAACACCCCGAAGTGAAATTTCCCTTGCGGATGCCAAATCGCACTTAAAACCAGCCTCCTCGGCCAGGAGTCCCGATCCCGGGCTCGGCTGCCGGCTTCAGGCTCCGGCCGGGCACCGGCAGGGCTGCGCGGCTCCGCGGCCGCCCATCGCGCTCATTTCCCGGCGGGGCGATGGCCGGCGGCCGGGCAGAGCCTTCCCTTCCTCAGCCAATTGCATCTCCAGCCCGGATCGGAGATCGCGGGGTGTGAGGCGGGGGAGCGCCCGGGGGCCGCTGCGGGGGGGAGCTGGGAGCAGCTCCGGCGCCGCGGCGGGAGCGGAGGGAAGAGGAGGGAGAGAAGCGAGGGAGAGGCCTGGGGCAGGCAGCCCCCGGGGTCGGGCCGCGCCGGTCGGCCCAGCCACTTAAATGCAACTCCTGGGGCATCGGCTTCCCGCTGATGAGACCGCTGCAGGGCTGTCGAAGCCGGGGCGTCGTCGTGGGGACGGTCACCCTCTGCCTGGCCGCCGGGTGGGCTCTGCAGAGTAAGTGTCCGACTCCGTCCCTGCCTCCCCCGCTCCCACCCCCGGCCCTTCCCGCCTGCTCCTCGCCGCGATGCCCCGGCTCAGCCCCAGCGCCCGCCGACCCCCGCCCGCGGCCAGCGCAAGCGGGAGCGGCTGGGGAGGGGCTGGGGACGGGACATACCGAGACTCAGGCAGGCATCGCTGCTCTGGGAGGGCTGGACGTGGTCAAGGGAGGCTCGTCCCCGCTCCTGCTGCTCGGAGGGAAGGGGGGAGCCGAGCGGGACCAGCTCGGCCGCGGGGGGAGCGCTCCACGCCCCGGCCTCACGCCCGCTCCCGGCAGGGGCGGCCCTAGTAGCCGCCGTGCCCCCGCGGCTTTTCCAGCAACTGAGGGGACAAGGAGTGGGGGGGAGAACAAGCCCGGTTAGGAAACAGCCCGAGGGATGTCAGGTCACGCTGGGAAACGCGGCGGTGAGGACGGAAGGAGGGTTCCAACCCAGCACCCCATGGGGAGTGAGTGGGGATGGGGCAACACGCAGAGCCGGCCGGTCCTCTCCCAGAGGGGCCTGAAGGAGGCTGCTGCCAACCCCACCTCGCTTGGGGACCGAGGTGTCAGGGCCACCAGTGAGTCTGGTTTGGTCACGGCACTCCACCAACATCAGTGACGCACAAGCAGGACACCGAAGGGTGGAGAGACAGTCCGCAGGGATTCAGAGACCCATTTTAGAGCTGTCCCCCCAGTTTAGAGCTCCTGCGTGGAGGCCATTCGCTGCCAGCCTTTTTCTTTCCCACTCACTGCCCAGCACACTGCAGGCCCCGCTGCATTGCCACGGCCGGGTCTGGTACGCAGAGCTGCACTTCCCACTTTGACTCTTGGCCAGGCAAATACTTTGGAGTAGAGCAGAGTGCCAGGATGGCAAGCTCAGCTGCTCTGAGCAGCCCCTGTACGCTCTTCTCCTGGGTGCGAGTTTTACTGGGTGTGAAGGGGCTGGTTTTGCGAGCAGCAAAGTACAGTCACCTCGTGTAGGGCGCTGCATGTGGGTGTGATGTTTGCTCTCCAGCCTGGTGCAGCTCTCTTGGATTAGACCGGTTCAGGTGATCTAGGCACACTGCCTACCAAAAGTATTTTTAAATGGTTAGATACTGCACTGCTTGTTCTAGCTTTGCATGCCAGATTGGGACAGAACATGTTTGCAAATCATTTAATGGAAAGATTTGGTTTTGGTTTGGTTTTTTTGTGTTTTTTGTTTTGTTTTGTTTTGTTTTCTACATTTACCTTGCAATCACATATTCAAAACAAAGCCTCTATAAAAACAGGAAAGGGTCACTGGGGGGAGACACTCAGCTCCTGTCTGGTCAGAAACAGTGGGAAAGACCTTTAAATAAACACATGGACCAGAAAACAATTGGAACAATTTGCAGCGATTACCAGAGGTTCCCGGCTGTTCTGTTTCTGTAGCTGGCACAAACCTCGTTTTCACAGCACTGGTTAGTCTCTCCTGCCCATAGGCTGAACAGCAGATCACAGCTCAGCTGAGGATACACTGAGCTGCCCAGAAAGCAGGATGTTCCTGCAGGGGGACTGAGCAGCATGAGTATGAAAATGCTTATGAAGGGAGAAGCCCAGGAATGTTATTTTGGAAGAAGCCTAGATCCTGTTTGATACCGTACATGAAGGCAATTGAACTGGCTTCTTCAGCTCCCCAACCTTATGCTGACCAGCAAAGTTAGTGAATTCTGCTACAGATTTCAAATACAGTGAAGTCAGGTTGTAATTCATCCATCTCTTCCATTTGTGGTGGCTGTGGAGTTTTGGCCATAGAGGGCTCTTATTTTAAAAAATGATTTTTTATTTTTTTTTTCCCTTGGAGATTTTTTTCTTTGCCTTTCTTAATCATTCTTATCCCTGAAGACTCTGCAGAACCTCCAGGATCATGCCCAGGTGTCCTGCTTTGCACTCGGGCAGTGTAAGTGTAGGTGAGGGTCTCATTCTCACTCCCCCACTGGGTTACAGGCATTTGTAGGTCAGCATTTCTTTTTCATTTTGCTCTTGCAGTCAGCCTGTTCCCACAGTAAGGGAGTAGAGCAGGTGAGCTGCTCCAAACCAAACCAGGAAAAGGCATTCACCCTTACTCTGTGCTTTATCTTGCCTTTGGTCTGCTTTGATTTTTGTGGGTAGATAACAGGATTTCAGTCTTTAGCCAAGGGTTTCAAACAAGCCACTTGTAAAAAGGAAAAATGTGTGCCAGTTAAAACTCTGATGTTGGTGTTCATCCAAATCTTCATGCAGAAAGACCAAATGTAAGCAGAAATTATTGCAGTTACACATTAAACTAAGCCGTCGGTTCAGTTTCACATTGTCATGAACAGCTCCGTAATCACATCAGGAGGAAGTAGGTGAGAATTAAATATTCTTTTATATGCATTTTTGCCCACATATAATCAGGAACATGAAGTCCCTGGCTTCTCATGAAACTGCGTACCTTTGGTTACATGTGATTTAGCTGCACTGTCTTATTAACTGGCCGCCTTTAAAAAGCTGATATTTCTAATGTTGATTATACATCCTGAAAACACGACAAAGGCCTTGCCAAGACTTCACATACTTATACCTACTACAGTTCTTGCTTTTGGGGGATGGTAGTTAATGAATATGATAGATTACCTTGGACATGGCGACTAAAGTTTCCATGTAAATGCAGGATAGTTAAAGAAAGCCAGTCACTGAACAAAAGAACATTGCTCAGTTTTCAGAAAATGTTATGCTTATCCAAAGTCCCTTTCTAGGTGGGTGTTAAAACATTGAAACACATGCAATTTTGTGTCCTCCACGGTGGAGGCATTTTTGCTACCACAAATTATAAAGGTGTATTTAGTCTTCAAGTATGTATGTTACTTTTATGGAAAGCAGAAAGAAAAAGGTATTGAAAAGCATAATCTATCCTCTCTTAAAACAGATCACTGAGATAGGTAGATGAATCACCAGGATCCAGAGGTCCCAACCTGCTCTGGACAGTTGGTGCAGCATCATCTCCAGACTCATTACTCTCCTTTGTCTTTCAGCTCCTGGAGGAGTGTCCTTAGTTGTCCCACAACCCAACATCAATGCAACAGTGGCACAAAACATCCTCCTCTCAGTTGAATACTCTTGCCGAGGTGTGGCCACCATTGAGTGGAAGCATGTGTCAAGCTGGGGCACCACCAGCATTGTTGAGTGGAGAAGTGGGAATTATGTCAACATATCCATGGTCTACAAGGACAGAGTGACTACTTTTGAAAATGGCTCTATACAGCTTCGGAATGTGGGCATGAGAGATGCCGGCTACTATTTTGTCACTGTAATGGACGAGCATGGAACCAATGCCTATGGCACCATCATAGTCAATGTTTACGGTACAAACTAGACGAGACTTCTTGGCTTTACCCTGTGTTTAAGCATCAATCTGCTTGTAATCAATTTTATAATATTAATTTTTTTCCATTTTCCCTACAGAGATTATCTATGAAGATTTGCATTTTGTAGCAGTTCTCTTTGCATTTCTTGCTGCAGTATCTGCCATTCTAATCTGCTTCATGTGGCTGTGTAATAAATCTTTGCATCTATTTCAGAAGAAGACAACACACAAACTAACAGGTATTTCTCTAAAAATGTAGTCCGGGTGTAGGGTCTTCAAGCCTGAAATTTGAGCCTAAAATTTGTACCATAAAGGTGCTAAACAGGGCTACTGAGAAACAAGACTGAAGGGCTCAGATCAGTTATGCTGTTTCTAACTCCTTACTAGCTGAGGCAACTGAATAACAGGTGTTTAGTTGAAGAACAATCACCTTATATGATTCACATTAGAAATAATAAAATACTTCCTAACATTGCTGATTGCAAAACTTGGGGAGAAAAGGCCAGAGCTGCAATAAGCCTCCATCAAAGGGCAGGAGACAAAGTCAAGAGCATCAGCAACTCTCTCAGAGTTCGCATCAGCAGGGTGTATCCTAGGGGAAAATATTCAAATAACCCTTGGGAGTGGCCCCCACCTCAGTTCAATCCCCAGTGGAGGATTGCATCTCCTCCTGTCAAATCCCCTCTTCATCTGTTCACTTTTGATCCAGTTGCAGACTCCAGCTAACACTGAGTAATGTCAAAACCTGACACCAAAGACAACAGTCATGAAAAGCAGGTCAAGGGAACACAAAGGCTACACTGAAGGGACATACTAGAGAACAAATTTCCAAGCCACTGCCAGGGATATTTGGTCTTGGCAGAAAGACAAGGTGCACGTTATGGGCCTGGGATCAAGCTCTTAGGCACATCTTCACCACTTCAAAATATTTCAGATGTTTACCTCCCTTCTTTATAAGTGCAGATCCACTAGTGGTTGATTGCCCTCCAGGTAAAAGATCTGTATTTCTTCTGTAATAAGTGTTACATTATAACAAGCAGCCTAGCTATCAGTATTTTACTAGACCAACACAGACACTCAAGACTCATGCTAAGACTCATGCCCCAGACTTAGTGTCAACTCTGCAAAATCTAGTAGAAGAAGAAATTAACTTAGTTTGAGCTGCCTCTTCTTTTCTGTTGCTCACCTACAGCTCTTAAGGACTGCTGCTGTTTTCATGGTGCATACACCACTCACAAGCTTCTGAAGCTACTGAAAAATTTCCTGTCATGTCAGAATACACAGGATTTTGTTTAGATAAAGCCTCTTCCTCCAGCTGAAGCCAATCTTCCCACAGAGCTGAATCAAATAGACATATTCATGTAACATATGGCAGAGTTCAGGAAAGCACGGTCCTACAAACCCGTTGTCTGATCTCCCAGGAAATGGTCTGAAGCAGAGACTCAATTTCTGCCCCAGTTCTATATCAGAAGAGCCCTCCTTTCAGAAGTCAGGAGGAGAGATACAACAACAGGCCCTATGGACTTAGTTTTCTTAGTGCCTTTAGCCTTGTGCTGGAAGAAATGGTTGTCACTTTAAAGATTGTGAGAACCTCTTTATGCAGTTAAATATTTTGAAAAGATGTGTTTAAAACCTAATTTTAGATAAGCAAGCTTGAGCTAATATTGGAAAGTTAAAAATGTCTTGGCACAGTTAATTTTGGAATGTTGGCCTTCCAATCCATTTGCCAATCAATAACAATATCCTTTTATTTACAGCAAGTACAACAGAAGAGATTGAACTGGAAACCATTGAGTGTTAGCCAAGGACTGTATCATAATAAAAATAACAATTCTACCTCAAGAGAAAGTATTGGCCAAGAAAACAAGAACAAACTTAGAAGATAAAATGTTTGTGACTACTGCAGAAACATCCTGACTTGCAAAGTAATTAAATCAGCAGTGTCTGATGGAGCTGTTTTGACCTGGTAGGTTTTCGGTTCTGCTAGTCAAGGTCGGAGTAAAAAAGAGTATGCTTTCATGCTGAGCATGAAAACATATTTGTGGCTAGCTAATAAAATCTACAGCCTCTACCACTCTTAAAAACAACCAACCAATGAACCAACCAGGCCTCTAACATCAACCCATAAAGGAAATTATCATGGTCTTCAAGGACACCTGCATTTTGGATCCAGCAAGTCTCCTATTACAGAGTGGTCATTAGCATCCATCAACATAATAAATTAAATATCTCATTACAGTATTACATTAAAAAATTAATTGCAAGCATTAAATCCTGTTTATAGCACCTATGCTGCTACTTTTGGGTGTAAGGAATTTCCTGAAGCTCTGAAGACAAATTGCAGTTTTTCATGAGACAAAACTGACTTCCAAACAATGCTGAGCTGGTCAAAGTTCTCCTGCTTGTGTTTCTGATTGTTTACACTGCCCCAGGATGGATGTTAACACACATTTTATGACATTACTAGAGCAGGTGGTTGTACAAGGAACAGTGCAGGCAGGCACTAAAGAGGACACGGTCTATAAAGATTAGAGGGGTCAGATAAAATACTGGCACACAACACCAGCAGGGTGGCAAAGTACTAAACAGTTTTCTTGTGAAAGATGTCAAATCCTTTGCAAACTTAGCCCAGTGATGAATAATCTATTGGAGAAGAAAAGTTAAAATAGCATTACTTTGAAATATAGTATCTACAAATACAGGTCTCTTGTTCAGAAGCCACCTTTGCTTTCCCTATGTTGTAAGAAAACATGAAGTGACCCAACTAATGTTTTCTTGAATCTGCATATTGCGCATACTGCAATTCTCCACCTGTAGATCTGTTGGGTGGAATTATATTTGTTTGTCAGTGAGAAAGCAGTAAGCTGACCAAATTCCAAATTACTCTGTTTTGCTTTTGTAATGAGTATTTTGCAGTGTGAAATAAACTTTGAACTTGGAAGACACCATGGACTAGTCTGCACCTGTAGATTTGCCACGTGGCTGTTTGAGTCAAACTGCTGCTACTACCTTTTTCACAGTTCATCTCACTTGTTTGCAAAAACCTTTTACAGGACAGGCTGACAGAGCTTTCCCCCTGGTCAGGGACTGGGATGCTCAAGTGCAGAGGTACTGTGGGCTCCATTTGGAAAAACGTTCACCAAGTGCATTACGATGCAGGTAGGTGCCAAACTATTGATGATTGATAGAGAGATGGGGAGACTGCTTCGATGATCAGAATCCAGTTTTACTCAGATTTTCCAAAAGCTTATATACCATTTCAGGAAGGTTGATAATTTTCCATAATAATCAGATTAAAAATCACACAGACAACTAGTACATTTTACAACATATTTTGCTTGTACAAGGTTGAATCTCCTCTTTTCCCCATAAGCAGGTTTAATCCCATCTTTTGTAATCTTCAAAGTTCTGTTTATCTGTGCCATGGAATTCTGTTTATCAAGCTAGCTATGCTAATTAAATCTGTCTGACTTTCTGTTTTGTGTATTCCCATACCAAACAAGCCAAAATATCTTGTACACAATACCTTTAAGCCATCCCATACTGAGCTGGCCATTTGTAGAACAAGGGGACTCTCTCCCACTCATAAACTGAGGTACCAGATTCAGCTGTTTGCTCCTTCCTACATCTGGAACAGGTCAAAAAAGGTGAGAAATGAAGTATGTATCAGATACAGCACAGAAAAGTAAGTTTATTCCAGTTCTCTGGTTTAAATGTATATTGCCCGTATTTTGTGTCTTTGAACTAGGCTTTGACAACAAGGAAACTATTAAGTGCACCTATTTCAATCATCAAACTTGAATTATTTGGTAAAGTATGCTTATAGAATATGGAAAATATTTTTAGGGATTCTTTTTGAGCCCTAGATCTTACACTTTGAATGGACCTTAGACTTTTAATGCAAAAAGCATCAAAGCACTTTGAAGGTGAAGCTAGGTATTAGGCTGAGCTGAATACATAGCAGGTGTTCTGCCAGACTTAGAAAGTACAAAAAGTGCAGCTTACACATAAAACCACTATTATCTGCTAACACTGACCTGAACACTGCAAATGCCAGAGGAAGCCAGGAAACTTATCCAAGCATGAATGACCATCCCAGTGCATTGCTGTGGTTGCAGAGGTCACACACACATTTAAACCCCAAAGTTTGAAAGCTGGGATGAAAGTAGGAAATGAACACCTAAAATTCTTCAGTTTAAAATGTACTACTACAAAAGAAGCTTACAACTAGCACAGTTATTCCATCTCTTTCAGCTTGGCTGAAGTCACTGCAACTTCAGGCACCCATCCTTGGCTACTGAACCTGGTGCCAACATCGCTTTTGGGTAATAGCATCCTGTATGAACAGCAGGGACTCAAACAGTATTCAGCGAGAACATCCAGTAGCCTGTATATAGCTTTCCTTATAGACAATTCCTCACCCAAAAATTTTACCCACCATTTAACATGCTTACTCTACACAGGTAACATCACTTTAAAAATACTCACATTTTCCTGAAAATTATGTTTGTCAATGAGCATTATTAATATCAATATTTAAGGTGCAGAACATGAGGCTAAACTGTAGCAGTTTCTTGCTACCTTGGAAAGTTTTTACAGTAGAAGTTCAGAAACTAATAGCTGTTCTTACTATACTCGTAAACCCCTTGCAGAACAGCAGCAAAATTTAGTATTTAGAGCATTCTAGATGATCAAAGGGATTAAGGCATTTTACTTTTAAACTTGAATTAAAGAGACATCCAAGTTCACCAGACTGCTTTGGCAATCAATTGAAAAGGTTTTAATCATTCACTAGTATCATCATTTCATATTCAAAGATGCACTACCAAGTTTCAAGACTGTCTGTCTGTTAGATGTCTAATCAGTCTGTTTTCCATTAAAATTTCCATTAAAATCCCTGTGTATTCAACACTACAAGACAGACTCTCCAGGTCTCTTGTAATTATTTTGTTGTTGTTGTTATTCTTTTTTCAGCTAGACCTAGAAGTCTTGACAAAGTGTTTTCATGCTAACATGCAGAGCTTGCCCTGCAACAGAAGAGGTGTCCTTCTTTCCAAGAGAGGTCCTGCAACCATGAGATTGTAATAGCTCCACAGTGATCTGATTACTTGCTAACAAAGAACTTACTTGATGAAAAGGCTATTGCTACAATGCAGACCTGTCAATTTAGGTGCAGAACAATGAAGTGTAAACACATGCACAGGTTTCACAGATCTTCTTCTAATTATTAAGATATTTGTTGTGTTGGCAGGAGTCAGAACAGCCTCATCTAGTCAGATGCATGAACACATTCATCAGGCTGTTGGCTGAACTGTTCACCAAGGAGCCACCGCCCCCTGCCTGTAATGACAGAGTGTCTGCTGGCACAGCAATACACGATCTGGCATTGCGGGGGTTACATTAGGCTCAGCTCTGTTTCAAGATCAGGAGACTATTTTCTACTGGGGCTTTTAATTTTCATCAGTTGTCTTGGGTAACACATGGGCACCTGAAAGGAAAACTCTTTCTGTTCCTTGGTTCAGTCACACAGAAGCAAGTACTTCCAGGAAGTGAAAAAAGATGCTCCAATGGCCAACACCAATATAAGTTCAAGAACTGCTTTGGATACATGCTGAGCAGCTGCTTATTTTCCTACAATTATTCTTTGTACTTAAGAATACAACAAAATAACAACTGTCACCATGGAAGTGTGATGTTCAAACACATTTATGTGCAAGAAGTTCATATATATACATATAGACAGACACCTCGTAAGACAATACGGACATGAATATGAACCAGTTCACACAGGTTGCAAGAAGACCCTTAGCACTTAAGTACCAAACAAAATGAAAGCTTTGATGAACACCATACTGTAAGTTTCAAGAAGACTACAGTTACAACCAAAACTATAAAAAGCATGACTTTTATTTTGAAAGAACTTAAAAGAGCTGATATTTGGGAAGATATTATTATTTCCCTGGATGATAATCATGGAGAATGCAGGAGAAAGACCCAGATGCGCAAGTGTGATTTACTGCATGAGAGTTACGTCCTAGCCAGTCACTACGTTGCAAGTCACTCACAAACTCCAACTGTCAGAACTCTGCAAGTCAAGTAAGACCCTTTCCTCTATATTCTTGCAAAAAACAATGTCAAAAACCAAGCAAAAAAGTTGACATCACACAGGCCATCAGAGAGGAAAGACTTTTGCCTCAGGCAGTGGCTTTTTTACACTCTCAAGCTGACCTGCCAAATAAACATATTTCTCAAAAATAAAGGGGTCACCCAGAATCCCCATCAATGTACAAATTCCAACTCAAGAATGCTTCAACTCAAGAACTACCAAATTTAATTTTATAAACAAAAAATACATTAATTATTCATCTATGTCACTCTGGACAAAACAAATTTCAGAGATACAACTGAAAGGAACTTTCACAAAAAATGGTACGTATTTTATATGCCACTGAAAAATGGTTTTATTACAAATACCAAAATGGCTATTTCTGTACAGGAAGTAAATTTTATTTTGCTTTCTTGTATTGGCCCATAGTTCCCATTTCCCTTTGCTGCACTGGCAGTTATCTTTGCACAGAGACACTTCAAAACCCTCAGAGAGAGGCTGACGCTTCACTAGCAAGGAGTTAGAGCAGCCATGAGGAGTTCCATTTTATACACAAAGTTACGCCCTTCCATTTTATTCCACTGCACTTCCTTGAATGGTCCCCGGAGATGATTCCACTTGCTGTCCTGCAGGACATCGCCCTTGGGGAGATCCTTGCACTGACTCCGAGGAAACTGAACCATGACTTTGCTGCCGCTTTCTGGACCATTACGTACTGTGGGGAAAGGAGATTTCAATGAGCATTTTACACTGTATGAATTCCTCATACTAAATATTCTTCCTTGTGTATTCTATACTTTACTCCTACTCAATTTTAAACATGCTGAAAGCAAACATGGGAAATTCCCTTCCTTTCTTTTTCAAAGCTTTTTCTCTGGACTTTCTCTCTTGTCTCCCACTTCTCTATGATTTTGTTGCTTTAGTACTGCATGTTCTTGGTTAAATCACAACAGAGAAATTTTTAATAAACTCCAAAATGTACACCTTACAAATGCATTTCTTTTTCCCCATTGATGTCAGGAAAGGCAAAGGCTTCATTGCTCATTCTTTCCTTGGATGTATTCCCCACTATTCTGTTGAAAAATGTATTGTTTCAAGTGGATTTATCTCAAATAGACAGATCTAAGTCACTCCCAGGTCAACTACTTATAATGTCTTCCAGCTTCCTTCCTATGCCATGAGTTCACTCATGAGCTCCTTGTTCATATACACAGGTCTTCTGTCACCTTTCACAACTTCCTGAACATTAGGACTGACCATTCTTGAGCTTGAAAGAGGTGACCCTTGAAAACAATAATCAAACAGAACTTTCAGATCCCTCTTCTTTCCATCCCATAGGATCATATCCCAAAGGAGTCTTTCAAAAAGATCCCTAAAGAGAGCAAACTCTCTTCTCCCTAAGTTTGGAGTTGTGATCCTGTTGTTCCCTTCTCTCAGCATCCTCATGGTTTCTGTCATCTTTTTTCTATGCTAATAATACAGACATACATACATACATACAAACAATTAATTTTATACATATTTATATACTATATAAACAAATATTTATAATATATATTTAAATAATGTGTTCATATAACACATATTATAGAATATATATATATAATTTTTTTTCCATAACTTTAAGAAATATTTTCAAGCCTGTGTAAATTAAATCAAGTTTATATTAAGTGGCTTCCTGGCCAAGGTGATTCTATTTAGATGTCAATTCCATACACAAAAGAGATATAGTCTCTAGACTTTTAGAGCATCGTACCAATTTATAGTAAAATATTCTACAAACACTCTCAGAAAGACCTGACTTCTATTTCCAAGAGGAAACACTACCTGAAATGGCATAGTCTCCATTTGGTGATGCTACAGTTATTGCTGATGCATTGCCAATGCTCTCCACTGGCCCCAGACCAACATGATTACTGAAACTCAGCACATGCCATCCCATAACTTTTGCAAGCTGCTGAACTGCATGTACTTGGTGCTGTGACATCTGAAACATAACAAGAGGTTTGTTTTCTGTTCAACATTTGCAGACCACAGAAAGAATTGCTTATGAGGTTTAGAAAGCCTGTTTTCTGTACATTAGTTATTTATAAAAGTGACTTTATGTTCTCTACTTTCAGAGGAACTCTTTTTTATATGATGGTAGTGCTTTGTGTTATTTGAATTTAGACTAGTTCCTCTGCAGACAGAGAAAACCACTCTATTATGCAGTTAAATTAAGTTTTCATAGGTATATGCACTTTGCCATTTTATTTTTGTTTTCAATTTACAAAAATCTCTATTTAGATCTCAAAAAATTAATTTGTAAAAAACCCTGTCTTCCAACAGAAACAAGACTTCTGCTGTAAAATATATAAAAATATGAGAAAGTATTAGCAGAGAAAATTCAGAAAAAGAAGTTGAGGTTCTCACATGCATGATTATTTCCATTAATGCTCAAGTGTAAGCACTGAGCTCTAACAGCTTAGGAGTTTAAATGCTACTGTTCTCCTGTATCATGACTTAACCCTTGTAACAAGGAAGTATCCAGCACTCTTCAGCAGTTTTCTGTGAACAAGTCTGACAACACTTGACCAAAAAGACACGACCTCAGCAGGATGTGTTTTGACTTGTCTTCCATGTCATAGAATTTTACATAACTGCAACAGGCCAACCACTGTTATTAAACACCTGTATTTTGACTATTTATAATGCGTAGTGGGGAGATTGTTACTTCTGAATAAAACCAGCAGGTTGTTCTAAGCAATTAAGAAAACAGAGTTCATTCAAGTATCAGCTAATTTAGTACGACAGATGCAAAGTGAGCATCAACAGACAATGTTGAAATGACAGTAATTGTGGGTTCATTAAGAACTTGATTACAGTAAGTTTCATATATAGAATACCTTATTGTCTGCTAGGATTACCACCAACTTTTTTCTCCCATAATGAGCAACACAAAGAAATGCATTTTAAACGGGAGGGGAAAATTATTAGAACTACAGACCCTAGTAAAATATGGCTATATATTTTCATTACAGTTACTAAAGACTCTACATAAACATAGTGAAAATTCAGTCATCCAGCTTCCCATCTTCACTATCTTAATTTGAACTTTTAAATATTTTCTACATAGATAAAAGTGAGATTCTAACTTCTTCTGTTTCCCAAACATCATGAGAAAGGGAAGAATAAAATACGTGAGTCTACCTGTGATAAAAGGAAATCCTGCAGTTCTTGCTCTTGATGGGACAGTGTAATAACTCTTCCATCTCTATGCACAACTCTGATTTGTTCAACTCCAATGTTCAGCTGTAGTTGAATGGATCTTTGAAGACAAGATCCATATTTATTCAAAAAGCATTAAAACACTTAAGAACACAGGAAACTAAGAACACAGAATTCCACCCAGTCATTGACAAGAACTCCTAAGACAGATGGTGCAAAGCTTACAGATTGTGCCAGCACTCCAAACATTCCAGTTTCATCAGTCACCACAACAGCTCCCTCTATGTAGCAGGTGACATACTCTGTGGCATGCTCCCACACCTGGCCTGTCATTTGTTCAGGTCAAGGAAGCCTCACAGCTCCCTGTCTGCCCCTGTGCCCAAGATTCCTTCCAGTTGTGCAGGAGAAAATTGCGTGTTCTATGCTACAGACAAGACTTGGGCAGCTTATGTACTCTGGAACCAAGACTGGAAATGTACCAATGACTGCAGGTTGCCCCACTCTGTGGTCACAGCCAGAGAGCACTGCTCCAAATGGGACAAAAACCCGCTGCTGATGCATTAATGAATTGAATGGATTACATGAGTTCCACATTTCAGTACCTATGCAACCAAGCTAGGACTGAACACTGATTAGCTTGCCATGACCAGACTGAAATTTAGAATCCAGCACATCAAATGATACTTTGTATTCAGTCATCTCTACCCAAAGTAAATGCCTTTCCCTAACTGTCCACTCTCACCTTAAATTTCTTCTTTGAAAGGAAATTCTATTAATTACAGATGTAGTAAATATCTTCATTAAAGGGTGAAGTGGATGAAGTCTTCTTAAGGTGACTGCTCACCACACAGTCAAGTCAGAGAAACAAACACACACAAATAGTGGACTCCTGCTTGTCTGGAGGGAATCTAAACCTTTAAAGCACAATGTGAATACACGCTGACTTTGCTTCATGCTTCTACAACTAAAAGGACATGCATTCTCATACTTACTTGCATATCTGCTCATATCCTTGAGAAGTTATTAGAACTTTAACACTGGATTCATAAACATCATTGATATTGGACCAGTGAGCCTGAATCTGAGGATCCTCAATACGACTCGCCAGACTGTCAATGGTTCGGGCAGTTCTAGAAGATAAAGCCATATTCCACACACAATAATCCAGTCAGTTTGTGCTGTTATCTTGCTTACAGGAAGCAAGGAGGTTATTAGATTTAACAGAAACATGTGGATCAAAATTCTATTTCAGCACTTTTCTGGTACTAATGAAGTACACTTTTTTATTCTGTACATTTCTCATACATTTGGCAGCAGTACTGAGGGGTATTACTCAGTATCAGCTACTGCACTGCAAAGAATAATGAGAAAGGATTTATGCCATTTGAGATAAGCAGGGCAATAATCAGCAGCTTATGTTCCAACTGTCACAGAGATCTCCAAGAAATCTGGTATTTTTTCTTTTTACTAGCTGAATGTTGTTTGCTCATATTTTTTCATATTTTTGGTTCTTAGTACTTAAAAAAAGACTGTGTTAACCATGAAGGAAATAGCAGCTAGTTTTAAGAATACTTTAAATAGATCAATTGTATTCTACATGAAGGTACATTACTAACAAGAGTATCTTGTGACCCACCTTCGTCTCAAAAAGATATGCTTTGCCTGTTTTATGATCTTTTCCAGAAGTCCTTCATTTGACTGTAAAGAACTGATTTCATTTTTATCAAAAGCCTGGGGCCCTGCAAGTCTCATTCTCTTATGGCCAAAAGGTGCACTAGCTGGATGTGGCATCACTGTTGAGCTCAGGGTTTGCTTGTGACACTGCAACAACCAACAAATGTTGTAACAGAAACGGACCAAATAACACATCTGCAAGAAAGACTACATATACTACAATATGTTGCTTCACATCAGGTTTTTTGAGTGTATATACTTTCAAAAAGTGCAGCTTTTTAACTTTATCAGCCTGACAGCATTTTAAAGACAGTTTTTCATACTTTGCTTCCCCATTTATAGGTGTCTTTCAAACCTTATTGAAAGTGATTAAAAAAAAAAAAAGTGCTAGCTAACAAAAATTCGATAGCATGGCAGAAGTTCCTACTAATAAGTCTTCTTTATAGACATCTATGGAGACAGAAAGAATGGTCACTTAAAAATAAAGGAAGTATTTTAGACAAAAAAAACTGAAGCACAAAATTTTAGCAACACATCCAAAGTAAAGAGAGGAAATCCACAGGAAAGGTGGGCACTGAGCCAAAGCTTCATGAACTCTAAATCAGTGTTTAAAATATTGGACTGTTCCACATGACTGCATGACTTGCAGAGCCATGCTCTAAGGAGGTAAACATTCTCTGGAATATGGTTTCAATTCTAGAGATGCAAAACTGTGCTTCTTTCCTGAAGAGAGACAACCTCAACCTCATAACCCAGGTTATTCTGCTAGATGATACAAGAATCTAAAATGGTGAAGCAGAGAAGTGGACCTTAAAATAAACAAAGCCATTATGGCAAATGATTGTTCCTTTATAAGAGTACGTCCTGACCAGATGCTCACGGACAGTGCTTGGTAAGCACTATAATACACAACAAAAAAAGGCAGAACCGATGAGCTCTACTGGAAAAGCTTTGCATGGCTTTTCTGAAGTGAGCAGCCTGGTCTGATGTTAAGTAAAGAACTAGCATTCCATGAAAGTATTAACTGGAACTCTCAAACCATGCACACCCACACCCATGGAAACCAAGCAGTAGGCTGCCTTCCACAAATGGAGAAGGACTGGCCTCTAGTGGCACTCGGCTGTTATACCAGAAGGCTGCTCAAAAGCCCAAAAACTCTTCAGTACTTCAGCCACAGATGCAGTACCTCTCTGATAAGTTGATGCAAATTATGTTCCAGAACATAGAGATGATCCTCTGGATTCTGTTTTTCAGAAGCAGCCTTTTGTGACTTTTTATCATTGGAAGAGTGACACAGAGAAATAGACAACTGCAAACCTGTATGAAGCACATGGGAAAAAAAGATTTTAAAAAGTGAGCACTGAGAATTTTCAATGTTCCTGCTGAGAACTGCTTTTCTTCATGTATTATACTCTGTAGTTTAACAACAGGTAGTCATTGTGTCAGAGAAAAATCAAAGAATGATGGTGGAGAGCACAGCATCAAAGGCAAGTAAAACCTGGAATTCACTGAAGCACTGACATACCCAGTGTGAACTCCCCAGGTGCATTTCACATCAATTTCTATGACTCAATCCCATACGAAATAAAAAGAAGAGTCCCCAGGACCCCATTCCTTTCTCAAAGGAGGAGTGATTGACCATCACACACATTTTAAGCAACCCAGAAATACATTCTTTGCATGATACAATCAGTTGTGTACCCCTTGTAAGAACAGAGGATTCACTACTGACTCTAAGCCACCTTTATGCTGTTTAATTGTCCTCACTGAAGAACATTTGCTTTTGTTCTTCTGAGGACCCATAAACTCAAGCCTTAATTTCTTTTTACATGCAATCCAGGAGCAATGACTTATGCACAGCTCCACACTGCCACATGCACATGGCATTACAGCTGACAGTTTTAAGTGCTGCTGAAAAAAAAACATAATCACAAAGGAAAACACAGTACATTAGAAACTACACTGCATTTGTTGAAATTCTGTTTTTCAAAACCTTTGCTTTTTCTTTTGTAAGGATAGCATTAAAAAAGGTGACATCAAACAGTATTTAAGCAAATAATTGTAGCTCAAGAGTCTTAAAAAGCTTCCTACCTGGGAAAGGCTGGGAGATTATCTGATTTTTCACTACAATATGAGGAATCTGTGATTTAATTTGAACAGCTTCTCGTGACAGCTGGGCAAATATTTCTTTACATAGAAGAACATTCTGTGCAGTCTCCAACTTTGTTTGCCAGTGTGCAGAACCTGAGAAGTATAAATCAATGTTTGCAGGAGGGAAGAGCAAAGAGAAGCCACTTTTTTGTTCAGATGCCAGATACTATGCAGCAGCCACGTGTGATCATTAAGATAAAGCAGTCAGTACCTTATACCCAAACTGAGCATTATCATAATTTTATCTCAGTTAAGCAAGCTCTTTAAGGCAAAACTAAAACTAATTTTGATTCAATTTTACATGTATGTATATTGTGAAGTGCAACACCCTTACAGAACAGTGTATTACACACCCATGCCTTTTGTGGATTCTCCTTATGAACCTCTGCTCCTTAAGTTGTAACTTACTTTTAATAATACTTTTGGCTTTATTAAATTCACTGTATGATAAACTATCCAATAATGTTCAGTGCATGTATGTGCTTTCACAAGGTTTATAGGCCCAAAATTCTTGGCAAATTCTGGAGTGAGTAAGCACACAAGCTGTATAATGTACCTTCAATACCACATGAAATATCTCATAGTACAGCACTCTGTCTATGTTCAGGACAGCACCAGCATCTATATCACAGACAACTGTGACACAAAATCCTGTCAGTTTATTTCTAACTTTAAAGAGTAAAGGATGGCTTTTTAATCCAAAAGTTTACAACTTCACATAGTGGCACATATTAAATGAATCAATGTACTATCTGCCAGGTGAACTGTTTGTAATTAACACACAGACCATCAGCACAGTTTCAGATCCAGATAAAACATGTGAGCAAGAGACACAAATGATTCATTTTGGGCAAAGTTAAGAGTGAACAATCATGAGTTCAGCTGAATTAATGGGATGTACACAACACCTTGGTTTGATTTCAGTTTTGGGCTCAAACTTTTAAATGTCTAACAAAAGGGGCACCAGAATACTCAAAATACAACCCTAAGAATTTTGTTTCAGAACTGAATAAACACATATGAAAAACTGAAGGAGAATGCTTCGAAAGCATGATTTCCAAAGCCCAAACAGCATTTAAACAGAAAATTGCAGTTTAAGTAAGGGAAGTCTTATTCACTCCTCTTCCCAGCTGTATGTTTAAATTTTCAAACAAGCATGATATGCAAATTCATTCCTTAAGAACATATTCATAAAATAACATAAAAGCTATACCTGGTTTTGATTTTGGCAAGGGTCTTTTAAAGAGATTGACTGTCCCGAGGTCACCAATGTCTGGTGCTTGTTTTTGAATTGAAACCTAGGGAAGAGAGAACAGTACTTAAGGTTTGTTCGCTGTTGTAAGCAATACAAATTTGAAACAAAACTCCACTGTTAAGGTTTCTCTGATATACCTTGATGTATGCTGATCCCTCTAAATCACTCGGAATTTGAACATCCAAAGGACAGTAATCCTCAGGTATCTTTTTATCCAGGTCAATGTCAGTGTTCTTTATCACCTCAAATGTGCCATGATGAAGAAAAAGGGAGCCTGAGTAAAGAAGGACAAAGACATACACATTATACATTAAGCATCCTCTGCAAATAAAAAAGTTCATGTCTGTTCTGGAAGAACATGTATTTCTGAATCTCCAAATCTTCAGAGCTGCACTTGACTCATATTTTGTAATGACTTCTTAAAAAAACAGGGAAAACAGAAAGCTCATGCCACTGTATTAGCATCTCAATCCTCCACTGTGCAATGGGTAATATTTTACAGTAAGTTAACATAGGGTATTTAATAATTATGGGGGGAAGCCAAGAGGTTTTTTTGAAATTGAGTCATTAGGTGCAAGGAAGGAGAAAAAAAGGTATTTGGTTAAAAAAAGACAAAATGTAAGCATACAAAGTTTTGTAAGAAGTTGGTTAAAGATACAATACCCTAATTGATTTAAAGGAATTCTGATGATGTTTGGCTAGAAGTCTTATGACCATGTTCTGACTGTAAATGATAACTCTATAAGCAGTCATTCAGGGACTGATAAAAGCAGATACCCCTATCTGTCCTAGCTGCACATCTTTTTCATCCAAGGCACAGTCCACCTAGATCAAGGTAAATCAATTAAAAAAGAAACAGCTTCATGAATAAATCTAAATCTGTCCTTTCCCTCCTTCACCAATGACAACGGGAACCCAACACATCCAGTTCTGTTGCCTGCTTTGTACCTACATCCTAAATTTTGTGTGATTCTGTATTTACCTTGTCCCTCCATAACAGCCTCTAGAACCCTGGGCTGGTCACTCCCTTTAAATACAATCCCTGAATTAAGGCATATTCTCAGCATTGTTTCTCAACTGTAGGAATAGGTATAATGATCTACCTTCAATGTCACTCTTTAGGCACATGGTTTAGTTTCACCTGGTGTGAGTTCTTGGGAGGAGGGGAGCTAGACATCATAAGCCTTTCTGGTCCCTTCTAACTTGAGATATTCTATGATTTTCTGATCTTTGATTAAAAAAAAAAAAGGTAACCCACTCTTCTCTTTTCTTTTAATGCTTTACACACCAAATGTATATAAAAGCCAAGGATTTACAAAATCCACCTGTCAAACCACCAACTATATTGCAAATGCAGTATTGTTTTTGTGAACAAATTCTTAGTAAAATACTACACATTTAGTCTTTTTTGAATCACTTTCTGGATTGAAGATAGCAAGATGTCTTCCCTGATACTAAAACAAGAGCTCTCCCTTTATGAACCTGTCTAATAAATATAAAAAATTCACACTGGAATTATTTATGATAAGATATTCCATCTCTTCTTCTAGTTACAAAAAGACAAATTCATACAATATCCATTCTTGTGAAAAAGATCCTACTGTTTACCTGCACTTCTGTAGCTCAGATCACCAAGAATTTTATCTCCCACTTTTCTCAGCTTCCAGTGTTGTCTCAGTCTTAGCAGTTCAGAGTTGAAGTCTCTTTGTCGCTTATTTTCCTGATTTTCAGCAACTGATTTAGATAATCTTTCTGCACCTTTCAACAGGATCTGAGCTGCTCCAGCTAATGACTTCTTTTTTGAAATCAGCTGTAGAAACTGAGGATTCTAGTACCAACAAGAAGATACACTTAAATTCACAAAAAATATTATTATTATTAATATTAATTTTAATTATTATTTATGTCTTCTTATTAATAGTGAAAACTAACTGACAGGCATCAATACATTCTTTTTGCTGGATGTCCAGTAATTTACTCAGAATTACTTTCATACCAGCATTACACAGTTGGAAGCAGCATTTTGACTGAGGCTTCTGAAATTGGCCTCAACTCCCATTCCCAGCCTTACTCTGACCCTCAAAGCACTGCACTAGCACATCAAAAGGAAC
>VWYP01021209.1:1016376-1045074 GCA_013400435.1 Pycnonotus jocosus | reverse complement strand
GAGCGTAGAAGCTCCGCGCTGCTGGTGCTTTGTCCGACGGCCTGATTTTTGACCACAAGTTGGTTTCATGTCCTGTTCTAAACATAATTTCACCTCTGGTTCCTCACCGTCAGCTGCGGGCACGCAGGAAGCTCAACCAAACAACAGGAAAACATACTATAACATTGCCATTAAATTGCCGTTTGATTCGGTCGTAACTCCAATGACAAGTATGCTCCGAGTTCTCCCCTTTGACACAATTAAAAAGGCGACAGCTTACTGTTATCATATTTATTCTTAAATCTGGTAAGTGCGCATAATTAATTGAAAGCATTACAAAAATCAGCATTTGTCGTTGAGGAAGATGATTAAATCGGCCCGCGGGGCTCAGTCTCTCCCGACGAGGTGCGTCTCCTGGGGCCTGTCGATGCGGAAGAGCAGCTCGGCGGGCTGGAAGTAGCCCAGGTACTGCACGCTGTCCGGGCTGGTGTCCTGGTGGTAGTGCCCTCCTTCCCCGTGGTGGCTGAAACAGTGCGTGTGCTCCACACGCAGATCGAAGCCCTGGCACCACAGAGAGGCCCGTCAACAATGCGTTCATGGAAACAGCATTTAGAAGTCATGGGATAGTCTATCCTAATGCATATTTTCACACATCTCCAAATGTTATGCAGTGAAAACTTGCAAGACACTTGTGAAACCAGTAAGACAAAAGGATTTAGAAACCCTGACAACCCCCAGCTTTTGGTGTTAATCTGACAGATGCCCTTTTTAACCTTTTTCCCCTCCCACCTTTCTTTCCATTGGGATTAAGTAATGCAGTCACACCAAGGAACCCCTACTAGAAATCAAACCCTTTGTATTGAATTGCCACACGCCCATGTGATAAATGGACTGTCTCTGCTCCAATTCTGAGAGCCAGCTTAGATGAATATGGAAAGAACAGTGAATAAAATGGCAACTAACATCCTAAACCATGAGATCAACACCACCAGTTTTATGTACCATAGAACGGGTTGGGTTCAAAGGGATCTTCACAAGTCATCTATTCTAACCACCCTGTCATGGGCTGGGACATCTTCCATTCAAACAGCTTGCTCAAAGCCCCATCTAACCTGGCCTTGAACACTTCCAGGGATGGGGCATCCACATCTTCTCTGGGCAACCTGTTCCGCTGTCTCTCCACACTTAGCCTGAAATTTTTTTTTCCGTATGTCCAATCTAAATCTGTTCTCTTTCAATTTAAAATCCTTGCCTCTTGTTTTGTGACTGCATGTCCTGGTAGTTTCTCTCCATCTTTCCTAAAAGCCTCCTTTAAGTACTGGAAGGCTGCAAAAAGGTCTTTCTGGAGCCTTTTCTTCTCCAGGCTGAGCAATGTCAGCTCCCAGTCTCTCTTCATAGGAAGAGGTACTCCAGCCCTCTGCTCATTTTCATGGCCATCCTTGGGCCCTGCTCTAACTCCACATCTTTCTTGGGACCCCAAAGCTACATGCAGCACTCTGGATGGGGTCTCATGAGGGAAAGAGTTACCTTGGTTGACCTGGCCACACCTAGTTTGACATAGCCCAAGACAGGATGAGTTTTCTGGGCTGCATGGGGATGCTGGTGAATAGTGCTATGGCATTGGAATGCCATTGTCTACTGCTGTCTTTGTAGTGACACTCAAACATTTCCAAAACCACAGGCCTAGCCAAATGCTGTTGAGCTTGCAGCAAATGCAGACAGGAGAAACCCAGAGGCATCCACCAGACAAGTTGCATCGGTTCTGAACAAAGCAGCTGCTGATGGCTGCTTTCAAAGGATGGGAAGATATGGGCAGATACACACAGTTTAGCCTAGGCCAAAGTCTGCCACATAACGACGCAATAAAATCACACCTTTCAACATACTTAAGACTACAGTATGTCCCACTTACCACTGGAAAAAAGTTTTTATATTACTTATGACTGCATTGTTATTTATAAAATAGTAATTTTCATTTATGTTTTTCTGGTTACTTTTAAACAAATAATTTTCCTAATTATGAGCACCTTAACAGTTTTTGAAACCAGATTGGTTTTTATCCTGAATTATTTGCTGTTGAATTTGGTGCTTGTGAAAGATGCTAGGTAAGTTTCCAGCATGAGGCTTTACAGACTTCAATTTACATCAGCAATGGGACACATGCTTCATGTCTTTTGACACAGCATTAGCAGAGGGAATTCTTATGAAACCAAATACATAAACACGTGGCAGAACCATCTTCCATGCTCTTGACATTTCTCCCAGTGTGGCCAGCAGGGAATGTAAACCATACTGTTGGGTTTGGGATGCAAACACTTACACACGTGCAACTGGAACAGAACTATGAAGTTAATCCACTATGAACAACCGCTGAGTTTCAGAACAGATTGAGCTATCCTCAATTCAAACAATTCACAGAAATGAGAAGCTTCTCAATCATTTCTCCAGCTATGGAAGAGTCAAACACAATATATATACACACTCCTGTTCTTGAAAGGAAAATCACATCCAAGACAAAATTCATTACAGGTCTCAGTCTATACTGACATATGAGAAAATGAGACTCACCGGATCTCTGGAAACTATTACTGGCTGACAAATCAGTGGAGCCTTCATTTCAAAGAATTTGAGCCAGTTATTCACATCCTCATCAGTATTCAGGGGACAGGCAGAGAATTCTGGAGGCTAGAGCAAAAATAAAAACTTTTTAAATAAAAGGAAGACACTTGCATTAGGATACTTTTTCTCTAGCAACTTTGCTTTTTCCCTTCCCACTATTCTATTCATTTTCCTTCTTGACTGAAAGAAGCTCAGCAGTGTCCATCACTCTGTTTCTGCCAGAAACAGAAGTGACCAGAATATTGCACCTTTCATTGCACAGGTAGTGGAAGAACCACTGAAGTGAAGATGTTCCTCCTCCTTTTAGAAGCTCAGTTATTTTTAAAAAAGTTTAATGCTTCTTGTAAGTATCATGCAAGCTCATGTATTTAATTTCAATTTGTTTTACAATAGTTCTCCAGTTCTTTAGCAGCACACAGATTTCAAAAGATGATGGCATTAATGCCAACTAAAACAGAATTATTAGTTTTGTAACACTGATTTTGTAATGTTAACTCCTTACTTTAATACATTGCTCATCCTAATAGTTTATGCATACATTTAAAAATGCAAAACAAAGTGAAGGAACTAAGATGTTACACCCTGATTTATACTTCTGTTTTCAGGAGGACAAAGAAAGTTACATGCATTTAGAACAACATACCATAATGTGAATCTTTGCTTTCCCCTTCTGAATGACAAACGTACCACCCATCCCAACTGGCTTTTCTCCATAGTGTTTCTCTAAAGTTTGTCTCAGACAGGACACAAAGTTAAGTTCCCCGGTTCTTCCATTGGCTTTCACTTCAATGACCTGGAAGACAAAGTCAGTTTGTCACTGCCTCTCCTGCTGCAATAGTCTGAAAAGGTCTGTGAAAGCTGTTCTGAAATTCTCCCAAGCTGATAACACAAGATCACTTCTCAAAAAGATAAGCTTCCATGCAAGTGCTGCTGCATGGAAGATGCAGTATCTTTCCAGTACGTGACCAGCTCTCTTTTCCTTGGTTCTGTTCAATGCTAGCTTTGTCTATAAAGGGAGCTGGGCAGCAAGAGATTTACCCATAAATAAGACAGTGACATGAGCAACTCCCTTCTGTGTACCAGCTGCCTCCCCCTCTGTCAGAAAGAAACACTGGGTAACGGAGAAGACCGTTCAGTTTCCATGCAGCAGTCAGGTTTTCAACTGTTCTGCCAGCACCTGGCTGTGTCAGAAGCACTTGTGCAAAAAACTGCCTAAGTGCCTATGTCTCATTTACACAAGTACATTGCACCATTACCTTAAGTCACTGCTAGTTTGGATTGGATTTGGAGGAATGATTTATGATATAAAAGTTTTAATAAACTAATACCTATCCCTCAAACATTCAAGTGCCTCTGTATCCACCAATTCTTCCCCTCAATCACTGGCATCAGTTCCTTATTTTTGCATGTTTCTCTTGTGGAATTACTACTTTACTATTATCACAGAACACTGATAGGAGAACCATGAGTTTCCATTCAGTCACAAAGCACTGCAGAGTCACCTTTGATCAAAGTATGTACCTTACCAGGTTGGCCCTCGCTGGCATAAAGGTTGGCCAACAGTCCAAACTCACAGTCAGTGTATTTACTGCTGTACTTCTCAAGCAGGCACCCTTTATCTGCAGGATTTATCTGAGCAACGTAGCTCCCATTTACAGCAGGCTTTTTTTCACTCTTAGTTTTAACAATAGGGATAAACTGGGAAAAGAACATATAAGAAAAAGTCAATAAGAACATGTAAGAGTCACTCAAATGAACTGAACTCACATAAATGTGATTTAAGCTTTGGACCATGATCCTAAGAAAAACAGCTCTCTCTCTCAGGATGAGGTCTGTATTGGTAAGAAAATGCACTAATATTGTAATGTAATTGAAAGGTCCAGAAAACAGGTCTACTTTTTCCAAACAATTAAACTTAATGTTATATAAAGATGAGTGCTAGTGTTAAAAAAAAAAAAAAAAAAAAAAAAAAAAAAAAAGGAGAAAAAAGAAATATTTTCTCCAGGAAANGAGAGAGAGAGAAAGGATATATACTCTGCATGCAAGTATTGGAATTCTATGTAATACTCTCTCAGTGTACAGTAACAACCACTATTATAGTGGCCCAAATTTAATGCTGATATGGACTATCTCATCTGCCAATAAATCCATCAAAAAGAGCCAGCAAGACCAAAGGTTTATGCCTGAAAAAACTGTGATTAACACAAGTCTCCATAAGCAATAGTTTTTGTCTCCTACCCCTCCTGCAATTTATAATTTTCTATGTGGTATCTGTAAAATTCACAGTGGTGAAACAAAGTCATCCAAGAGGGCAAAAGACAGGGAATATTTCGAAGGCATTTACTAGTAAGTTTGAGAAGCATTTCTAAGTTTTGGAATTAAAACCTCTGGTCAGGTCTTTGTCAGTCAGTTTCAAAAACCATGTTTCTTGCATGCTTCAAGGTAATCACATGCTTCCTGAAGAATTACAAGTTAAAAATTAATCTTTATTATCTCAGTGGATGCCCCTCATCTCCATTCCTTCTAATGTGTTTTATGTGTTTGTGGTGTGAAAGTGTTTATTACATACATTGTTGTAAATGGGGAATACCCAGCATGATGCTGCTCCACTGTTATAATGCTTCCATTAATTTATTGAGAACCGTCACACTTACATACTGACCTCAGCATTTATTCCAAGAACTCTGGATGAAACAGCTCCAGCTCCAAGAATGAAAGCTCCAGGCAGCTCTATGTCCTTTGCAACTGTATTTAGATCATAAACCTGTAAAAGCAAAACAATACTTCCATCCCTGGAAGTGTCCAAGGCTAGGCTGGATGGAGTCCCGAGCAAGCTGACCTCGTGGGTGGCATCCCTACTCACTGCAGGAGGAGTTAAAACTGGATTATCTCTAAGGTCTCTTCCAAACCACACCATTCTATGATTTTGGTGTGGTGCTCTGATCTGCAATTGTCATTCTGTTCACTATAGTCCTGGAAGCATTTAATTCACAACACCCACCCTCATTAAAATTTTGATAATTAGGCTGAACATGGCTTCTGAACACAACACAACATTTAGTAATAACAAATTTGGTAGATTTCTGATTGTTTGCTAAAAGATAGATTCTACCTGTATGTTCCCTGCTCATTTTATTCAAGGACTGAATTATTGTTCTTATTTGATTTTGTGATATACAACACACATCAGAATCAGTCTCATTAAACACTGAAAAGTGTCTTTCACAAGTGAAGAATCCTAGTATCTAGGTCATAGTATCTCTTAGTCCTTAGTTTTGTTTATTGCTTGTCTTTTGACAGATGTATTAAACGCCACAGCTACAGGGAAAAACTCACTTTTTCTTTCTGTGCAATAGGTATGAGGTAAGGAACACCTCCCACATCTGCTATCCTAGGCTTTCCGCAGATTCCTGGAAAAATACAGCCAGTTAGCTTGGTAAAATCCTTCTTCTCAATAATCTTCAATAAGCACACATTCTAATCAACCAAAGAACTGGTTCCTGCAACTTCTCAAACCCTTGAGAACATTATTTCCCTAGCATGCTAGACAAAGTGTTGAACTATTAAGAAGTCCAAGCCCTAAAATTATTCACAGTAGCATTTAATGCTACACAACATATTGTAAAATAACATTTTCTAAGCACAAAACAAAAAATTGCCAGAGTGGACAATACCTTCCATTTGCCAGTTCTTCAGTAATGCCCTCACCACACAGCAGAGACCTCTGCTGGGACTCCACTTGCAAAATTTTAGCAAAGCTGAAAGCTGTCTCAGGACAATTCATCCCACTTATTTGGCTATGCATTTTAAGAAGGGATGAATAACTGCCTGGAGGTGTTTATTTCACATTGATGCCAGAGGGAACTCAGGTAAGCAGCACAGATGACATGTCTGTCTTCTAGACAGCTAGTGTCAAAGAAGATGAATCTCATTCAGAATAAGAGAGTTTCACTTCAGTGACACACACAAATGCCAGGAATTAAAAAATTAATGGAAGTACAACTCCTTAAGTTCAGATATGATTGACAGGCTCTAAAAAATTTCTCCATCTGAAAGATAATAACCTCATTTCAAAACCCTTTCAGTACACTAAATAAAGCTTATGAAATAAGTAGGTATGCAATGATAGGTTAAGAAAAAAAAATATGATGAGTATTTAATAATGACTTCTCCTGTTCATACATCAACTAGGAAGCAAATCCAGAAATAAAATTTAGCTCTCCTCTCATGTATATTCTTTACCTGAAAAACATTTTAAGCTCTCTCAACATCTTTAGAGGATCGTGCAGAAAAAAATGGAGAAGCCTTAGTGGAAGACAGGAATGCTAGGTTACCTTTAGCAGGAAAGTTGAAGGGTTCCTGAGTCAGATCAGGACAGTCTACAACAGAGACTTGAGCATCAGCAAAGTTCTCTTTAAGCCCTTTCTGCAAAACTATAATAAAGAATAATGGCAAAATTATTGACAATGAAAAATTACCAAGAGTCTGACACGTTTCCAGCAACAATAAACATATCTGTTTGGGCTTTATTTCTGCAAGATATGTTACTTATGTTTACCCTGAGTAACTCCATTGATTTAAACGTCTGCAGGCACTTGTTATATTACTCTGAGCTTCAGAGAGGAGCAGATGTTTGTTCAGATAATTGTTTGCCACATTAATTAATTTTCAGAATTTATAAAACATTTTCACTGAAATACAGTGACTGCTCCAAGCAGCACTAGGAGCAGCACAATGTGAAGTAACATGGGTAAACTTTGATCACATTCAGCAGTGGTTTTGCTTCAAAGAGCAGACAATTACGATCACAGTCAAATATGATGCAAGAGCAAAGGAGGAAGCGAGATTTAGCTGAATCAGTTCTTTCCATACATTAACCAGACAGTTTGCAATAGCTTTATTATAATCTCAAACCATCTCTGCTCTCTGGAATTTTCTGCTGCCATGGGATACTGCCTATCATGTTTATGCTCTTGTGGAGATTTTCTGGCAAGTGCCACTGTCACAGCAAGACAGATAATGAATTGTGTTGGTGATAATGAACCAAATCTAAAATTTTTGGTTTGCTGAATATCAATGTTTTTTAGCCTCAGAACCTGCAATATCACTCAAACAACAGGGAGGATTAGATGAGTGTATTGTTTGGAAACCACTTCCAAACCCTTAGTGTGGGATCGTCTTCACATACACTTTCAAATACTATGTGGAAAGCTCCAGGTTCTTTCATGCCTGGGGGTCTGCTTTGACAGATGCCTCACACTAAAGAACAGAATATCCTGTGAGTCTGTGATCTCAAATCAGGTGGTTCCTTATTTACGCAGAAAACTTTGCTGTGCCTTTGTTTCCTCCATTTAGCCATACCTTACTTCTCAAGATCAGATTTACCAAGCTGTTGACCAAAAGGGTCAGTAGCTGGTACTTGGTACATTTCTAAATACATCTTGGTACCTTCTGGTAAGTGGACAAGGACAGTAAAAGGGCACTTATCAAATTATACCCAGCATCTGAACAGCAACACAATTCCAGCTTACAGGAGAGCCTCAGGACAGATGTGGGAAAAAAGGAAAATTCTGCTTTGTGATGAAATTTTTCTGATACTCTTTCACGCTGTTCTACTGCAAGTTCGTGGTGTTCTCTGCAGAGCTTACAGGTCTGCAGCAGCCCTGGCTTTATGCCCCAGTCTGACTGGGTGAGAAAAGCCTTGACAACCAGGGCACTACTGCGACCACATGTTCTCAATACATGGAAATATCAAACTGACACAGATTCAGGAAAGTGGCAAACTGAACTTGAGGATCAATCTGTAAGACAAAAAGCCTTTAGTGTATCTGCTGCAGGGGAGAGACTGCTAGAAGGAATAATGTCTTCCTACTAGGGCAAGAAAAGAAGCTCATGAGCAAATGGGCTGAACCTGGAAGTCCTTTCCGACATCAATCACTCTGTTATTTCGAGCACATCTTGCGAAGGCTTTAGAAAGAAGTAAACTAAAGATGTTTCTTGCAGCCCTGTTCTGAGGCAATCACAAAAGGAGGAGCCAACCAGGTTAAAGCCAGAGGATCTGCCATGCTACACTGCATCTTGTCAGCTATGTTTTTAGCAGTCCTGAAAAAGAAAAAAATACTAGAGCATAGAGGAGGACGGATGATTCTGTATGTGTAAAGAAGTTTGGTGTGTAGTGTTCAAACTTTCACAACTTGCACACAAATCTGCATATGCAGCCGTTTTAAAGGGATTGAAAGCCTGTCTGTGTGTTTAAATATCTTGGGGGCTTGGGGCAGGAGTCATTGTTTGCTTTAAGAAAATCATCACATATAGAGAAATAGTGCTGTTGTTTACCTCTCAGTGTGCTAAAACCAGGAATTCTGTATGTACTGGCTGTAGAAGGACTTTGGTATGAGCTTTAAGATAAGTTTGAAGAGTTCATTACAGGTTTGTATAAAGTCACACTTTGCATTACTTACCCCCAGCAAGCTCCTCCAGACTGGGGACATGAAAAGCAAACTTTTCGACTTTGGCCATTTCCTAATCAGTGCTGATTTCTTCAGTTAAGTTATGGTAGAGCACACTGCAGAGTGACTGGTCTGCCAACAAAGATAAAAGTTTAACAATTTAACATGCTACTTTCAACATGTTAATTATTCTTCAATTTCACTCAAGAATACATAGGAAAAATAGAACTGTAGTTCTGCCATCACAGGAGAGACTGACAGCTTCAATAGTAATGTTAATTTCTCATGCCCTTTGGAAGAAGATGTGTCTGTCAGCCCTATAGCTGGCTCAGAGCATTACACATATTAGTCCTCAAGCTGACCACTGGGTGTAGGGAAAACACATCCTATGCTGAATGCAGTTCAAGGAATCAGTGGATTTGGGTGTCTTTTTGTAAGCCTGGAGTCACAAGAAAGTATTGAAAGAAACCTGAGCTTTTCTGAGCACATCAGCTGCCTTCTAAGATCTTCCCAACATTAATGTTTACTTTTCCAGCATTGGAAAAATGTGGACTTTCAACCCCAGCTATGACATGGTCTCCAGTTGATTCTGGGCATGTGTTTCCCCTTCCAGAGTGGCTTAGCAGCAAAATAGAAACCAACAGCAGCAAATTCTGCAGTATTAGGCTCTGTATGGGTACAGAGCCTGTAACAAAAAGTTTTGAACATGAGTTTAAGAGCCCCTTCACAAATGAACTGTACTTCAGTCAGACTTGCAACAGCAAAGCCAGCTAGAAGGGCAAGCCACTAGCTTAGGGCAGAAGCAACTGATTGTACACCACCTACAAATCAGTTGCAGCAATCATTAACTCCTGAGGCACATACTTGCTGCACAGAGCAATAAAAAAAATAAAATGGGTCCCATTTACCCAGATCTCAGGTGTTGAGGGAAAAAGCCTGCATTCCCAGGCCTGACTTTCTTAGGAAGGACTACAGCATGAGATAGCTTCTTATGTATAGTTCTAGCTTCTGTTTTTAAAAATCTTAACTTTTATGACTGTCAAAAAATGTAATTGTCCTTACACCATCAGCCTCTTGAGTTTGCATAAAGGAAAAAAAAAAACAACAGTGGGGGAAAAAAAGAAATAGGAAGAGTGGGGAGATCATAGTAGTCACTTAAATGAAATCTTTGAGCTCAATGCTCAGCCAGTCCAAATTACTGCTGTAGCAGGCAGTAGAGTATGGAAGAAGGACTGCAACCTGTGTATAGTAATTCTCATGTTAGTTGGTCTTATCTATCTCCACAGTTGATTTTGTCCCTCCTGTGGCTCTGGAGTAGAAAGTAGCAAGCTGGATTTGGTGCCTCTGGGAGAAGCCTAATGTCAGGTGGAGTGAATCATACCCCAAGACTTATAGTGTGCGCCAAGAAAGGGAGTAATTAGCCATAGGCAGAAAGTTAGGACATGGCTTTGGCAGCATTGTTTTAGACAATCCTCAGACCCTCAAGAATCTTTTACCACATCCAGAAGGAGGCTGTGCCAGCACTCAACACATTGGTTGTCCCTAAACAGTCTGAGAAGACAAGCTAGAACTGCTGTTGTGCAAAAGGCAGAGGGGAGACTTGTACAGCATTCAAATAAGTTAGCTCCCCACAATCAAGAAAGGAGGGAAAGACTGTGGAAAAATTTGATGTACCATAATAAGCCCAATCTGATTGGTAGATAGTAGTTCTTACTGGGAAAGACATAAAAGAGTAGATCTGTGGCCCACGACTGCAAATATTCGTCATTCAAAGGGGAATGAATTGTGTGGTGTGGGTAGAGAACATCACCACACAATTAAGATCCATCACAGAGGGGTGCAGTGACACTGAACTGTTACAGAAGACTTTCAAATAAAGAACACAAATGCTAAAGGGATGATAAAATTATAGATGCTGCAATTTGGGATGCTGCAGCTAGAATGGAGGCAACAAGTATGTAAAGACTTAAAAGTCTACCTTTGAAGTGGGAAGAAAACATCAGAGAGAGTAGCCAGGTGCCAGGAGAACACAGATAAATGTGAACCATGAGATTAATTATGTGTGTGAGGTGTCTGTTATCAAAATCTGAATTGACGTTAGCTTAGAGGGTTAAAGCCAAAAAGGAGAGATTATAGGCAAGCTAGACATGAGTCAGGGAGCGGGGTGGTGGGGGAAGAAATATCAGTGGAAAAAATTGAAGATGGCAGTTGTGAGAGAGAAATTTAGCGATGACACCAAGAAGAGCAAGACATCCTCAGATGCAGAAGCCGTACTCCTCGCCTGGAGCGGTGCGAGATCCCGTACGGGATAGAGGAAGGCTGCGGGGCAGCAGAAGCAACTACTTGAGCGGCTGGGATGTGGGGAAGCGATGGGGTCAGGCAGGATATTAACAGGCGTGCTAGGCGAGGCTGAGGTCCGTACGGGCAGAGAGCATCCCGGCAGGCAAAGGCAGCGAAGAGTACTGGAGCGAGGGAGCGCTAAAGCCAGCAGCAGGCTTGGCACGGCTGCGAGGGGAAGGAAGGGGCTATTCAGGCTGGAGCAGCCAGCTCGGAGGAACCTGGGCAGCGCGGGGAAGGACAAGCAGGACAGCGGGAACGGGAGCCTCTCACCGGGCGGGAAGCCGAGGGAGCCGGGACCTGTCCGATCTCTGCTACGCACCGACCGCCGCTATGGCCCGACCGCACGTACCTGCCCTGCCGTCCGGGACTGGCACAGCAAGGCAAGGCACGGCTCCGCTCGGCTCGGCACCGCCCCCGGGTGCGGCCGCCCCGCTGCCACTCCCAGCATGGCGCCATCCTCCTTCCCTCCCTCCTTCCCGTCGGCCCGCGCGCCTCTCGCGAGCTTTCCCGGCGCTATTTAAGCTGCGGGGCGGCCATTGCGCGCCCTTTACGGCGGGGCAGCGGGAGGAGCGGGCAGGTGGGTGCGGGCGGATCCGCCGCCATCCGCGCTACCGAGACCCGGGACCGAGCGACCCGGGGGTGCAGGGAACAATCCGGGTGGTGTGGAGTCCTGCCTCGAGGACCGGGGCGTGTTGCGGCGGTCGGTGAGGAGCCCCGCGGGAGCGGGGCCTCCGGGTGTCCCCGGCCCGTGGTGACTTGGTGCGTGCCCGCGTTCGAAAGGCCTTCACGTGGCGAGGGGGCGAGCGGTGTGCCTGGCGCCTTTGTCAGGTTCGTCATCAAGTTTAGATGGATGTTTTTCTTCCCTAAGGGATCTGCATGCTGTGCCAGCGCACCAGGCCGGAGCTGCGGTAGAGGCCGGCGAGGGATGCTGAGCTGCGACTCGTGAGTATTAGGCAGGACCTGTGCGGTCAGAGTGGCATTGCTGCCTCTGTCCTGGTGTTGGTTGGTTTTGTTTCTGGGCTTTGTGTTTGTGGGTGAGCCAGTGTTAGCAGTGTGCCCGCATAGGTATAGTAAAGCTGGCACATGAGTGTCCGTCTTGCAGTGAAGGGCCCAGAACTGAGCACAGGATTTAAGGCGTGGCCTCGCCAGTGCCGAGTACTGGGGGACAATCACTGCCCTGCTCCTGCTGGCCACACCATGGCTGATCCAGGCCAGGATGCTTGGTCACTTGGGCACACCCTGGATCATGTTGAGTTGTTTACCAGCATCCCCATGGCCTTTTCTGTTGTAACCCAAGTGCAGGACCCAGCACTTAGCCTTGTTTAACCTCACTCAGTTGGCTTCAGTCCATCAATTCAGCCTGTGCAGACACCTCTACAGAGCCTTGCTGCCGTCCAGCAGGTTAATATTCCCACCCAACTTGGTGTCTTCTTCAAACTGAATGAGAGTGCACTTTAACCCCTTTTTGAGGGCATCAGTGAAGACATTAAACTGGTCTGGGCCCAGCACTGATCCCTGGGGAACGCCACGTAAGATCAGCAGCTACCAGCTGGATGTAACTCTATTCAGCACCATTTTCAGGGCCCAGTTATCCATCCAGTTTTTGATGCAGAGAACAGTGCACCCATCCAAGCCACAAGCAGCCAGTTTCTCCTGGAGAATTCTGTGAGAAGTGATGTTCAGAGCTTTACTAAAGTACAGGCAGACAACATCTACAGCCTTTGCCTCATCCACCAGATGGGAAAGTTGGAACCTGCCTTTCCTAAATTTATGCTGGCTGGGCCTGATCCTTTGGTTGACAGCATGTACCCTCAGGATAATCTGCAGATTATGTGAGAGCATTAGATGACTTCTGTTAGTGTGTCTTCAGATGCTGAACTGTGTGTAGTTATATTTGAAATCTCGTTGAGTATGATGACGAGTTTGTAAAACTCTTAAAAACACAGTAAAATTGGAAAGATACAGGTTTACAGAGCTAGTAAATCACTTGACAAGCAGGTAAAATAACTTTAGGCTATTACAGAGGAAAACCAGGTTCCTTTGCTATATGTTCTGGTCTCTTTTGTGTAGACTTGGGCCACTGAAGAGCTGAATCGTATTGTCTTGCAGATTCAAGTAAATAACATTTTTCTGGGACTTGTCTCTTAAAATGATTGATAACTAGTGAACAAATGGGTAATGGATTGTTAAGAGCAGGAGATTTTAGGTATCTTACAGCTTACAAAGAACAGGGGAAGATGGCATTGCTTCTCACGATGACACTGTCTTGGATTAATTTAAAGGTTTTAACCCACAGTGAAGTAAGTATCGATGTATATCTTAAACTGCAATATGCTTACAAGTATAAGAAGGCATTGGCTACTTGCATGTGTGGTTATTTGGAGGAAAACATATTCCAGTAGGGAGAGGGTTAAAACAATTCAGAATTCATCTCAGTAAGTCTCTGAACAATCTGTTATAGTGCTGATGTTTGCCTTCTTTTGGGCAGGAGCTGGACTAAAAAGACTGAAAAATTTTCTGACCTCAATTATCCTGTGAATATCTTTAAATGGCTGTGACCTAAATGTTAGTGTGAAGAATATAACTGGTCATGATTCATAGAAAAAATCTCTGCACAAGTTTGCTCAAAATTAGTTTAGCCTGTGATCATGAGTGGAGTAGAGGAAAGTTTGTTACTGCTTAATGAAAATTGTTTTTTTCTTGAATTCTCACAGCTTTTTAGGGCAAAACTAAAACATGACTGATACAGATGAACCCCAGGCTTCTGGCTCTGATTACTCTGATGCCCAAGAGCTGATCAGCCCTCAGCAGAAGGAGCCATCTGAGGTGTATTCATGGCAGAGGAATCCAGGAACAGAGCCTTCCCGGTCAAGGCAGAAGGCGACTGTTCCTGGGGAGTCTTCAGATCATCCTAACACCATGTGTAAATCATCAGCAGCTTCAGCTGAAGTTTTACTGATTAGCAGTGATTCAGAAATGTGAGTTTTTATCTCTAGTTCAGAATTTTTTCCTGTGGAGAACCTGTGTAATGCATCATGAAAGTGTATCTTCTTTTGAAAGTAAATACTTTCTTCTTCTTCAGTGATGTCTCTGCTGCTCGTCCTGAGTGCTCCACTGCACCTTCAAAGCGGAAAAGGAGATCTCAATCTTCAAGGCAACAAGCTAAATCTGTTACAGGAGTACCTGACAATGAAAGCTCCTCAGATTCTTCTCTGTCTCCCCAAAGTCCAGGGAAATCATTGGAAGTTTCCAAGCAGCAGAAGTCAAAATTCAATTTGAAGGCCATTTTTGCCTATCACTTCAGGGGAAGGAAGTTCAAAGCAGCTGCACACCGAAAATACAAACTTGATGAAGGGAAGAAAAGGAAAAGGAAAGCATACGAGAGCACACATATGCCCACAGGGAGGCCTCCCTTGACAGCCTCACCCCAGGAACAAAAGAGAAGGCTTCTAGACAGAGGGTTTCAATTCCCTTTTGTTGAAAAACATTATGGGAAGAAACATATTCCCTTTAAGATGGTTCTTGGCTATGAGGTAAGTCCTCTGTTTTGTGGGATAAATATTTTCTTAGTCTAAAAATTTTGAATTGAAATGAGCTTTGTTGTGCTTCTACTAGAATAAAACAATAAAACAGGACACTTGATTTAATACCTTTTCAACCAAATAAAGCAAGAATATATATAGATGTTGATAGAATGTTACAACTTTGTTCATAATTTAAATGCTTTATGGTGGCGTTTTTAAGTTCTTACCTGAGTGGGTTTTTTTCTACAGCAAGCAGCTGCGAAGGGATATTTCAATTATATTAAAGTGCTTAAATATGAAGAACATCTTAAAAAAGCTTTAAAAGCCCTTCAGGCCAGTGACGACTTAGAAAAAGAGTGTGTGGTGTTACGGAAACACAAATACTTAGATGATGATGGCCCCATTTCCCCTATTCAGGAGACAGAGTAAGTTTATCTTGACTTGCTCTTTTGTCCTTAACTAACATAATTATGTATAAAGTTCAGTTCTTCTGTCCTTTTAACCTATGAAAGCATGGTTTATTTTGGGAACAAAGCACTCTGCAACTAAAGGTTCTGTGTTTGTAAATACGATTTAGACGTTCTCACAGAAAGAAGTGTTTTTAATTTGATCGGAAGGCTGATAATTGTTAGTAGAAATAATAAAGTATTTCCTGAAACGCACTCCTCTAATGTTATCCAAAATAAAGTACAGTGTTCTAAAAGAAAGACTAAAGGATAATTTTTAATACCTTTTTACATTATTAAAAACTGAAGAGTCATCTTTGGTTTTCAGGGTCAAGCAATTAGATTAGTGCAATAAAAAGACCAGTAAATCAGCAAGAATACTTGCTGTTGTAAATACACTCATAATCTTTAGAAAGCCTAAAAGGTACAATGCTGTCTTTCAGCTGCAGGGCTTATAGCTTACACATTTTAAGGTACTATAAAAATACACAGTTTGATCTAATTATTTTTATTTCAGTGATGATGAGGACAGCTTGAATTCTGATACTCAGGAACAACTTGATGCCAGAGTAGTGGTAAGTAAGCACTCCTTAACTTCAGAAACACTGTAGCCTTTCTGTTCCAAAGTTACAGAATCATGTCTTCGTGTAGATAATGTCTTCAATATTAAGTTCTTGAGCATACACCCAGAGTTAACTGTGACCTCTGTGAATCCTGATCTGTTGATGCAGAAGGAGGCTGATAGTCCCCACTCTTCTCTTCAATGTAATGCTGAAATGTATAGGAATTCTGTAGTTCTCTGTAGAGCTCTTAAAATCTGCAAATTTACTACTAAAATCTTCTATATTTTAAGTATCTGAAAACTAGACTTGTGGCTACTTCTGTCTTCCATTTTCTTAGGAGAACAGCTCTTTCATTCTAAGCAGCAAAATTCCCAGTAAAAAAAAGTCAAAGCCAGGAAGAAACTGCGCAAAGCCACCTGAAGTGATTGAAATAGTGGATGAAGAGGACTGCGCTGTAGAGAACTCTGTGCCTCTGCAAGGCTCACCTCGGTGAACGACAGACAAACAAATGAGGTGGCAGTGGCCATTTTTTAGATACCTCTTTCATGGCATGTTTGCTTTGAAACATTGGTCTGGAGTCAGTGTTGAGCTCTCCACCCTGTGGCCTGGGCACATTTGACTTACTGTGAGTATATTGGGCTTGTGTCTGAGACATTTACAAAAACAGAATAAGTGTCTCCTGTGCTATTCTCTATCAAAATATTCCTGGTTCAGTGGCTGATGATCTTGGTGAAATTCTGGGTTCTGCAAATTGACTTCTTTTAACCAATGGATCATAGAATTTACATAATTCAAAATATGAAGACAAGTTCCTAATATTGTAAGGGAACAACAGCACAGATTAGAAAAGTATGTGTATGTAGAAAAGCATGCATACATGCTCAAGTTAAAAGGGCAGTTTAGATGCTTTCTTTCATAGCTGACTTCTTTGTGGGTGTTCCTTGAGAGACTGTTTTCTGTCTTAGAGGTGCAGGTTTGAAATACGTTAAAAGTTAAAGGTTGAAGACAGAATTGAAGCTTAATGCAAGTCAAGTGCCAGCAATAAAAATGCAGAAGTGGTTTATCAGCTTTGACAAAAGCCTATTGCAAATGTGGTTAATGCATTTGAATGAAAAATTTTGTATGATTGAGGTTGTCTATTCCACGTGGAATAACTTCTCAGAAAACTAATTCTCTGCTCCTTAACGTAATGCAATAATCTAAAGTTACAAGTATAATATGTAGCAGTATAGGGAATCTTGGGTTAAAATTTTTTTTGTCTCTCCCTTCTCTGTCCAGAATGGCTTCTGATGTGAACACATCTTAGCAGAAGCTAAGAGCTCTTAATTATCAGTACTAACCAGGCATTGCCCCAACTGCAAATACCTTTCTCAAAGGTGTTCTAGTCAGCAGAAAACATGGCTAGTGTTTAGAAGTGGTCTGAATATTACTAAGTCCTACTGGAGTAGTTTTGGTAGCCGAAGTAATAAATGTTTTAAATGTTCACTTGTGAATCAGGAAGATTTAAAAACAAGTCACCTCACAGCCTCACTCGGGTACTTTAACCAAATTGCTGTCAGCAGCTGTCAGCTGTTCAGGATGTAAAAGTAATCTGTGCTAAACAAGCATATTGTCAGGGAGAAGCTTTGTCTGCTGGTTAAATTTCCTTCAAGTGCAACTGACAGTCTGAGGAGATTTGCAGTAGGTGCTCAATATTAAGAGAAAGTCAAGCTGTGTTATTTTCATGCTTGAATTAAAGTCTCAAACCTTTGTAAAGGGAGTTTCCCAAATGCAGCTTGATAAATCTAAGACTGCAAAAATTACTCTTCAGCATTTAAAGATCACAACTAAAACTGGTCCAGAATTAATGGCTAAATGTAACTCTCTCAGGTGTCTCCCTGAGAAATACTTAATGGCTTGAAAGACTCATCCTGCATCTGGGAGTGGGGTTCTTGTTTGGTAGGGCATAGTGAGGGGTGTGTGGAGTCCTACTCATTCTGCAGTTCATGTGATGAATTTGGCTGTTCAACTGCTGAGTGACTCAGAAATGAACTAAATTTCAATTCTGATTAGAACTGGATAAATATACGTGAAAATCAAGCTTATTACAGCAGTTAAATTGTTTGTTAAAATCTAGCTTTGACATCAAGAATCTTCAGTTATTTGACTGTATATGACAGTTCTTAGCACTTTGCTTTTCTTTCCCTTCTAGTTCATGTTGCTTTTGGAAGGTGAAGCACCCTTTGGTTTTCTTGCTGCAGAAGGTAAGCTGGTAATTTGGTTTCAGTTGTGTTTCCTTTAGGTAGCTTCTTCTGCATTATTTCACAAAAGGTTTTGAGAAAGCAGTGCTCCATAGTTAAAATGAATACATTACAGTGCTCCACAGCTGAGCAGCTCGTGTATGTGAAGCTTCCAAGGTATGAGTTCAGTGCTACATACCTTGCATCAATCTGACCAAAATAAGTCTGTAGCCTCTCTTGGAACAAAAACTTGAGTTCTTGAATACTTCAAAGTGCAGTTTTTGTTAAAAAACAAGTTTTACCTGATATCAAATGCTGCAGGACAACATCATCTGATTTGGTTTGAACAATACTGCCTGGAATTTTCTCTGTTGAAGATGTTGAGGAACTACTTTCCCCTCTGTGTCTCTGTGGTGCCTCATCCACACTTTCTGTACCAGGGTGTATCACACAGCTGCAGCTTCTGGGGGCTTCCCTGTGGTAAATTCCATCTTAATTCATAGCCCTTGCAACAACAGGAGGAACAGCAGAGAGCAGCTGGTAGTCTGGCATGTATGTGGCTGGGAAAGCTTCTAACTGTACGATGTTACCAAGTTTGCATGGCTTTGGATGTGTAGGAAATATCATGGAAGAAGGCACCTTGCAAGGATACAGCATAGGAAAACCCCTTTGACTTGGGAGACAGTGAGCTGAGGATGGGCAAGTAGTGAAACTTTAGAAAATGTTCTTGAGTAAGAGGATAAGAACAGACACCTCACCTGGCCGTTGCTGTAGGCAGAGAACTGCACTAGGAAGCTCCACTGGCTGGCACAGTGTAAGTTGTTCTGAGGAGTGTCTGTGCTTCTGAACTCCTCACCACAGTTACCTTGGTTCAAGCTACGTGTCTCTGGAACGGGAAAGCCTGGTAACTGTCAGCTTCTTCTACTGCAAGCACTAAGTATATAGTCAGTTGGGAAGTAGCTTCAAATGATGTTTCAAAAATAGTAAAAAAAATGAATGTGTTCGGTCTGTTCCAGCACTTGATCAGGTTTTGTCTTCTGCTGTAGACAAAAAACCTGGAACCTAGTGCTTAGAAAAAACCCTTCTTTTGCAACCCACAGCTGATTAATATATTAGTTGTGTTACTTATATGAAGGGACAATATTTGCATGGCCTCAAATAGCATTCATTCATTCGAATGCTAATCAGTCTAGAGTTCAGTGTTCTAAATTTTCAGAAATGTAGTTTGGTTGTATCTTTCTTTGCAGATGAGCACACTCACACTGCAGCAGCAGTTTTAACTTCTTGGGGATCTCTTGAATTCTTACGGCTGTTTAAATCCATCACTTCAGTGGACATCTACGAAACATGGTTTAACAAAACAGGTGAGCTTTGTGTTTCTTCTGAGCTTCAGCATAAGACTACTGGATTTCTTCATTCTACTTCTATTGCCACAGCAAGTAATCAGACTATTTTATGCACTGTATGGTATCTGCACCCAGCAGTGTCTTCCTGATGGGGTGTTCAAAAAGCAGTGCTACAGTATTTCAACAGCTGGCATCGTTGGTTTTCATGCATATGTGCTGGTTAAACTTGGTATTTCTGTTGAAACAAGTAGATTTACTGTTTCTTAGTGGGAAGCTTTTCAAATACAACATAAAAAAACTTAAACTGTTACGGGATAAAAGTGTAGTTAAACTAGTGACGTTGTTCCAAAATACTTTTTCTTAAAGGGGCATTCCTGTGATGTGTGGAACAGATTGGAAAGTCTCTACTCTAATGTAAGTATTAAGGAAACAGTTTGGTTTTTTCCTAGGTGGAGATAGTTGTATGAATCTAAAAGCTCAAGTTTTTAAGTCCTTGGCTGCCTTTTGACACGGAAAAACCCTATTCTATTCTGACATAAATCCAAGTTGCAGATGACCACTAGAGACAGGTTTCTTTCCAAGTTACTGGGCTAGGCTTAAAAACCAGGCTATTCTAAAGACGATTTGGAGTTTTTATGCCTCGTTCTTCAGCAACTAGACACAACCTGCTGTGTGTCTGAATTGGAAAACGTGGCTAGAAGAGTAACAGGTTCTGCTTTCCTCGCTGTACACTTCATTGCAGTGGTGACAATGAGACCTGTAACAAGTTCACTTGGTGGGACAGTTCTGTGAACATACTTTAAAATGCAGCTACTATGAAATCTAAGGATAAACTTGAGTTAAAATGTGCCTCAATTCTGCATCCTGTGTATAAAAAGAAGTAGAATTAGCAGGTAGAGGAAAAACACTTGCAGTGCTGAATTCTTGTAGATGGTTTATTAAAAGCATATTTTAAGGTGTCTTAAAATGGTCTCTTCCATGCTTTCTTTGTGAGGTAACTCCCTTAGTTTTACCTTCTGTGGCATAGTGCTCCAGTTTCTGTAACTGCAGGTAGGGCTTGTTGGTAGTTGTGTGATAAACTGGGCTGTGGTTTGATTGCAAATAAAATGTGTTGTGTCATCAGCATTCAGCCAGTGTAACTGGACTACTGTCTTCCTGGCTTCATACTGAGATAAAAACACCCAAGTCTTAATGAACTGCTAAAATACTGAGGAAACTTGAAAGTATTACTTAGATACTACCATTTACTTTCTTTTAGGAAGTCCACCTGAAGTCCATTCAGAACTAGCATCTTGGTAAGTTTGTGTGCCTGGTTTTTTTACCCTTGGCTGTTTCAGGTCAGCCACCTGTCTTTAACTTGGTGAGCTGGTTATACTGCTGTTCCTTTCTTACTGAGAAAATGCAGTGTTGTCTCAAAAAACATGAGAGCTTATCTTCCCCAGACTTAAGAATGCTGTGAGAAAATTGTTGTGATGATTGGCAAAATGTTCAACTGCTCTGAAAAGAGTGAGTGAGTGAGAAGAGCCTTTCTGAACAAATCTGCTCGGTGCTGTTGGAGGTTCTGCTGATTTGTGTGCACATACATACTTGTTTGTAGCATTACTTGTTTTTTTCTGGTGACAGGTACTTAAAGAAAATGAAGGAAAAATGCTGGATATCATTTCACAGAAGTCTGAAGCTGCTTTGAGGGTTAGTGTGACATCTGAAGTTCTGCCTGTACCTTAATGACTGAAGGGCTCTGGTTGTCAGTGGGCCAGAAGTTTCTCAGACCAAGCTTATTTGGGAAGGTTTCAGGGACTATGTTCAACATTATACCCCTAGTCTGTTTAGGGAAGAATTTATTATAACTTAAGTTTGCCCAAAGAATGTTCATACAAATTCCTCAGTCAAAAACAAGGTGAACAGGTTCACTGCTTCAACTGATAGTTTTGCTTCAACCAGTAAGTTACACTTGGTAGGAAATATACTTTATATACTTCATATACTTTATAGGGAGGATTCTGCAGAGTTCTGTAGTTAAATCATTTTGATGTTTGCTTCTCAGGTACCTTAACTTGTAATTGAAAACTTGCTAATATAAAAGATGTGCTAGTGAACCATTTACCTTCTTCCTTCCCCAGAATGTCTTGAAACAACATAAAATGACACTGGGGTCTGCACCTGAAACCTTTCCAGTCTGCTTGGTTTTTATTTATCTCTTGTGTTAATTTATAGTACCAGAAGTGTTGAGGTCTATCCCGATAGGATCTTTTCTGTAGGTTCATGTCGTTGGAAACGCCTCACAGAATAAACTTGTGGTTTGGCTTTACCCACTGAACTACCTGTTAGCTCTGTGGGATAAAACTGCAAGACAAATCTTAGAGTAGAATCTAGAGAATGCAGAGATGCCTGGTGTTCTCCTGTAGGTGTACTGGAACATGCCTGGAATACAAAACAAAAAGTGATTCAAGTGGAAAACCTTGGCTAGAGTCAAAAGTCACTGTGTTCTGGGACTTCAGGTGCAACTGACATTCTCAATTACATGGCCTGAACTTACTATTTTGCCCAGGTCTTTGTGTGGGCACCTGACTTGTAACACAATTCTTTTTTGCTGCTTGTTCTCTGGATGGCTTGAAAGAGTCTATTCCCTTTTTAATCATGCAGGAGTGATAGTTATTTCTTGTTTCAGTGGCTATAGGTAAGAGACAGCACTATGATGTCTGTTACGAAGTAACTTCAAAAACTTGCTGCATTTTTTGTGTTGTATCAAGAGACGTTCCACAGCTTCATGCTGAGCAGGGATATTTGGGTTAAGTATGGAGTTTAAAGAGCTAATTTCTGATCAGCTCAGTTTACTGCTATACTGTTGAAATCCCACAATTCTGTTCTGTAGAATAAAGAGTTCGAAGTAAAAAAAGCAAAGTACTCTGTAAAAAGTATAAATCTTTACATAAGAGAATTCTGAAGCCGCCCTTCATGTCAGTCTATTGTCCCTCTCAGCTGCATGGCAGATGGGCGGAGTGAGGAGTTCCTCTTTCTCCCTGACACCCACTGGTGCGTGCAAGAAGCTCAAATGTAAAAGGAGCTGTTGTGGTTGAAGGTCTGTAACTGTTGCAGTGTTACAGTACCTGCACCCAGCAGCCTTTCCTGGTGCGATGTTCTAAAAGCAGTGCTGCACCAGTGCAGCATTTGGCATCCGTGGTTTTCATTCTGTTATGTTTGTTAAACCTGGTAATTTTGCTGAACCAGTCCTTAACCTCTTAAAGGATTTCAGTGTACTTTCTATTTTCATGTAACAAATGGAAATAGACGTTTTCATTTGTCTTCATTTTGATGATCTGTGTGTTAACTGGCTACTGGCCTCTGGAACTCAGCAAGTGCACTCAATTCTTTCTAACAGGTACTTGAGGATACAGAACAAAGTGAACTACCCTGAATTTTAAAAATAAAAGCAACCTGTTTGACAGGTAAGTACTCAGTTACAAGTTCCATACTATTTCACAGTTGGTGTATTAGCTTTAAACTGTAAACATGGGAACTACTAAACCATTGTAGAACTGAGTGTAGAAATAGTTCTGCAGTAGTAGAGATGACGGGGTAGTGATCACTGCAGATCTTGGCAGTATCTGAGCAGATCATTCATATGTGAGTCATTCTTGTGTGTATATACACACTTTAAATTGCTGTCACAGTTGTGTAGCCATTTGTAGTACTGATGTCTTAATTAGAATGCTGTTGGTTGTGACAAATTCCTCAGTACTTGGAGCTTGTGCCATACTTCAGGCTTTTTGACAACTTGAGTTTTATATTGGCAGGATTGATTGGTCCTTCACTGGAAAAGATGGGCAGCTGGGTTAGTTAGTGAAGCCTTATAAGAGCAGTGAGAGGAGTATCTGGTCATTACCAAGGCTGCTGGGATGTCACTGTTTCTGGTGAGCTGTGGACATGACCATAAAGCAAATCCACCAGACTCCTGTGTTGCTGCACAATGTGGCACCAAGTCTGCTGGGAATAAAGCTTTAACGTAAGTCAAGGACACATTATTCCCTTCTGCTGTTCAGAGCAAGTTCTTGCTGAGGTGCAGGGATGAATCCTTGGGCACCTTAAACACCTAAGTTACAGGGGAAGAAAGTTCCAGATGGGAGATATGTAGATTGGATTCCAAAGCCCCTGCTGAGAGGGTGGTTCTTTGGACCGGAAGCAGAAAAGGGAGACAAAGGCTGTTCTATGCAATTTACGCCCAAGGTGCACTTTTTAAACCTGACTCTTTAACTCCTAGGGTCTGCTACCTAGTTGCTGCCTGTTAGAGACACGAGAAGTACCACATGGGAGCTACCAAAGTGTGTGTGAAGGTAAGGGCACTTAACAAAAAGGCTGATGCTGTAAAGAAATAGAAGGTCACTTCAAAGAGGGTTTGCGTGGCTGAAAAACCAGCAGCTCTTAACGCGGTGACCGCATATTGAAATCCTCTGCAGGATGCCGTGGACACTCCATGTGTGCTATGGTCTATTTGTGAGGAGATAACACGTCGTTTAGGCCTCCTGGGCTGAAAAAGGGCCTTATCCTGCAGCCTTTAGGATTTTTTAATGCTAATGCAGAGAGGCTGCCCAGTTCCACTCTGAAGCAAGAACTTGCAGCATGGGACATTAGGAAGCAGGGTTGCTACAGCTGTGGTTTGAGCAGCCATGCAGCCCAGTTGCTGCTTGTGTGTCCAGAGAACGGCAGCAGAGCTGGGGAAGAGTCTGGAGCCCAAGTTTGAGGAGGAGGTCAGGGAGTTCAGCCTGGAGAAAAGAAGGCATGGAGGGGGGACATTATGCTTTGTACAACTGCCTGAAAGGAGCCTGTAGTGATGTCGGGGGTGGTCTACCAATTAACAAGCAGTAGGATGAGAGGAGATATCAACTTGTGCCAGGAGAGGTTTAGATTGGGTATTAGGAAAGTTGCTTTTATTCAGTTTGAAAGTGCTAATAGATTTTTTTCCTCTCTTAGATCCTGGTGATGTTGCTGCAAGCCTCTTGCAAGGAGCTGCACAGCTGTTCCAAATGAAGAAAGAATCGTCTCTGTAGTGTTAATTGCAGTTTTTTTGAATTAAACATTCATTTAAACTTGTTACTGGTTTGTACACTGCCGTGGTGCATGTTGTGATTTGCCTCTTGCCCTCCTGGGAGCTGTGGTGATGGTGCCTGTTCAGTGTTAAAAAAAAGGCCCAGCTAAGTTAAGTATAAAGGTGCCTGGAAATGGTTTTACAGGTCTTTTCCCTCACTTCCCTGTCACTGACCTCAACTGCACCAAAGCCCTGGACAGGTTTTTATTCTATACAGAATATCCCAGCATTTACGTTTAAAGCTCTGGGCTACAGCTTGGGGTTATTTCCTGTTACTGCACAGAAAAGCCAACAAAGGGTTGAGGAAATCATGGCAGCTGATCAGTCACCTGTGAGCTGCTGGTGGCAGAATGCAGACTTGGTCTCTTCCCCTGATACTCTAAAAGAGGAACAAGAATATTGATATGCATGAGGCTCAGCAGCCCTTGCAAAATTGCCATGGTGAAGTTCAGACTCCATGCTCTACTGATCATCCCAGAATTACAAACAGTCTCTGCTTGACTCCATGGAGTTTAACAAACTGGTTCTGGCTTATGGTTCACTGCTGCGGCACATGCAACTACAGCAGACTGAAAGAAATGAGTGAAAGGTTAATTCAACAGTAGAGTTAATTCAACAAAAATCAGCTTAAGAGTTCCCTTGAAGCAGATTTAGAGGAGGCTGCAAAAATGAGCACAGGGCTAGAGCACCTGTGAAGGGAGTCAGCCTGGAGCAGAGAAGGCTCCAGGGGAGCTCTTTATAGAGCCATAAGCACTACAGGGGAATTAGACCAGAGAACCTTTAAAAGTGTTCCACACCCCTAATTACTCCATGATTTGCTGTAATGCATTTTAAGTAGAATGAGCAGTAATGAAAAGCCCTTGGTACTGCACCTGCTAATACCTAAGTTTACAGCAAAAGTTAAACTTTGTATTTGTCTTGTAGCTCAAAAAATGGATGGAAAACCTGAAGAAAAGTGTAGATTTTTAATTGTCCCATTTAAGTGCTTTAAGATGTACTTTGTGACTGCAAGAAAGTATACTTCTAAATCACACAGTACAAAAAACAGATAAACTCCAGCTTTACAGCAGCTTTACAAATAACCTTAAAACTTTATTTGAAAATATTTTATACATGTATATTACAGAACCTATGATCTCTTTAAAATATTAACATATAAGAAAAGCCTTTCAGGCCAGTAACTCAAATCTGAGACAATGAAGAAAGCAGCATCGTCCATCTGCTGCTGTGGTGAACTGTGAACACAGGACTACAGTGGTTTGGGGTACTCACTCTTTTCCTACAGCTTGAAGCTGAGGGTTCCTGAATGGCTTCACAATTCACCATTGAGGCTGCAACACTCAGTGGCCTGGATGGTACCAATACCACTGTGTGTCCTTGTTGCTCAGAGTCTTTGCCTGTCATGGTGCTTTCCAAGTCTTCTTGGCTCGCAGTTTTTCCAGCATTTTCTGTAAATACAACAAACCCTGAGACTACAGTACTGAGGCTGAAGTGACTGCCCTAAAGCCAGCAGGCCTGGCTACTGTGCCTGCAACCAGAACATCAGGAACTGGTCTGGACAGCAGTGAGTGCAGTGCCTCCCCAGTTCCCACCAGGCCAGGGGGGAAGGTGTGGTTATTTCTCTTCTCTGTTAATGGGATCTGTAATGCAATGTAACAAGAGCAGCAACTCATTCCACTGCAAAGGAGATGAGGTGGTCAGGGCTAAAGGCAGGAACTGGACCAAGATCCCCCAAAGTAGTCACAGCCTGTCAGGATTAGCAAGCATTTCCTTCCTTTCAGTTGTCTGAGGCACAGACAAGTCCAGGCCTTTTTTGAACCCTCTTCCACAGCAACTCCTATCAAAAGCCTGAGATGATTCTTACACCTTTCAAGTTTGGGCATGCCCAGGATCTTACCCTACCTAGAGTAGCCAAAGCAGCCCAAAAAACACCAAACCCAGAATGCTGCATTAAAATGGAAATTTGGTCAAGTCTGGACTAATAGAAAGGCTGCCATTCTTTTGCAGAGACTTTCTCCAGCAGCTGGAGCCTTTTTTGCTCAAGCTCAGCCTGAATAGAAGAATTTTTAGAGAAAACTTGAGGTCAGTTGTAGACAAGGAAATTCTTACAAGGGATGTACCAATGGCATCACTGAACACCCAGATGAGTTTGAGGGTCTCCATTTCAGCTCCATTGGTACCACATCTCAATTAATCTGATTGGAACCTCAGCTGAAATCATGAGACGGAAGAGCAAGAGGACAGTGTAGCAAACAATTACCTTTTGAAACTCTTTAGCCTTTTCTCTGTTTTTAGCATAAGTTTCTTGCCTTGTTTTTTCTTCTTTTCTGATTTTTACTTCTTCAAGCTGATTATAAAGTCTGTGAAAACAGAAAAAAATAATCAGTGTCTGGGCAGGAAGGCAGTGGCAAAGATGGAGTAGGTTAACAAACTTAAAGGTTTGCCCTGGCTCAGTTGCTAGCAATTGGGAAAATCTGACCACTCTCCTGTAATCCAGAATCACTTCAAATTCTTTTTCAACTTTTTCAATCAAAAAACCCCCTCCATTCAGAGCTGCACTTGTTGCCTGTTACTGCTCTTAGGTGCCCAAGTGCAACTGTGAACTTGGCATCAAATTTCATCCCATGTCAGGCATTAAGTGGCACAGCTGCCTCAGCTGGGTGACACCACCAGCAGAGCGACCTTCCTCAGTGCCACCTCTGCTGGGGCATTTCCCAGCAGGTACCTGCATCAGACACATGTGGCTCCTCTCCCATCTGTTCACTGTTAAGCAGCTGGAAGAGCACAGACTGAGCAGCAGCTTTCACAAAACACAGATTAACGACATTTTTGGGTTGTTTTTTTTAAATTAAACTTCTCTCACTTGTGTTCACACAATACCTGGATGTACGCTGGTGCATTTCAATTTCTGCAGCCTTCCTATCCTCTGGAGAAGATACTTTCACTTCTCCTATTTTTTTCAACTGGTTGGCAAGTGCACCATTTTTTCCTAGGGGAAAAAAAGAAACCAAACACATCTTAAAATTTAAATCTCTAGTTGAGCTACCTCAAAAGCATGAGAGATTTTCAAAGATTTTTTAAATGACATGAAAAAACCCAAAACTAGCTAACAGAATGGAAGCAATAGAGGTGACAATCTGAGTTAAAATAAATCCTCCCAGTCTCACTCTTGAGGCTGCTGCCTGTGCTTTAGGCCTCCATGGCTCTCCACAGCCAACCTGCAAGTCCCCAGGACCAGGCACTAGAGATGCACCTGTTTGGTAAACGTGGCTGTTCTGTGATAAGCAGCTGTTGTTTGCAGAGGCAGCTCACAATGATAAAGGTGGGCTGATTGTGAAACATGAAGAGCTCCTGTAAGGGCCTTTACAATACTGAAGAGGTAGCCAAACATTAGGGGAAAACAAAGCTCCCTGATAAAACAAATTAAAGAATATCCCAGTCTGCAATAGCAAACATGTAGCAAATATAAAATTTATTCTTTGATATAAAAGAGCAGTTGAAGGGATACCTAATGCTGTCTTGCCCCCAGATAAACCTACCAGAGGGAAGACCAGACTTCTTCTGTCTGCTTCTTAGATTCTCTGATTTTCCTCCTCTAAGCTTTCTTGTTTCCAGCTTTTCATTTTCTCTCTCCTTATTTTTAATTGCTTCTACTCTTTTCAGAGATTCCTGGATGAAATTCTGCTTTCTTTTTAAAAAAGATTTTTGTAAACTTTCAGGTGTAGCTGCAAATTCCAGCAGCATCACTGTGAAAGGAAAGGAAAAGTCTCCATGTTTCTCACTGTTAACAATGAGCAGTAAGTCATGCATTTCAAGGTACTTCTCCTAAAATGCTGAGCTTGAGCACTCTTGTAAAAGCATGAGGAGAATGGCATTGAATGATGAGGCATCTTGCAGAAGCAGCAGCAGTTCAGATCTATGGAATCCAGTAATGGGCAGCATGTCTGCCCAGACAAATGCTGTGAGAAACACTGCATCAAAGCATATTGAAGACCCAACAAGTCCCTAACAGAAGTTCTGTGAATTCCTGACCTTCATATTACTGCAGTTCATCTTGGACAAAAAAAAGTCAGTATTTTACTATTCCAGACTATCATCAGAATAGGGGAGGGAAAGAGAAAAGAAAAAAA
>VWYP01021209.1:987845-1016334 GCA_013400435.1 Pycnonotus jocosus | reverse complement strand
AAAAAAAAAAGATAATTCTTTGGCTACAGGACTTGGGGGACTAACAGAAAATTAGTAATTTTCAAAGGTACATAAACTATGACAACAAATCAGAAAACAACCCAGATTTTTTCAAAATTACATCATTGCAACACCAAACAAGTGTAGGGTAGAGATTCTGAAGTTTCATGAGAGAGAACCTGGCCTAGGAAGAGACAAGTCAATGTGATACACACTAAACTTTGGTCAAAGGTACTATACACTAAGCCTGACCAGCAGGATGCACTTGCCCAAGTAAAAGCAGCTCTAAGTTTTCCAAATGACAGGTGTATTTTGTTGATGATTTTAATACTAAAAAAATACTTTCAACTTCAGTGTATTGCAGTACCACATAATTACCTGCAGTCTGATGTGATGGACAGTGACTCTTGTTGGGACTCTGGGCTTTGGGAGAACTGTCAGGCTTTATGCATGCTGAATAATCTGCATCTGGAGCTAGTGGTAAAAATTCTCTCTCCTGTTTCAAAAGGATCAGTGATTGGATTGAAAATGCTTAAAATATACAACAAATTTGAATGAAGCAGTACTACCATACCACTAGCATAGACCCACTGCAAATAAAAGCCATGCTTTTGCCTTTATGCCTGATGCAAAGAAAAATCAGAAATGGATCTTGGTAATAAGTATGAAAAAGCTGTTTTCTAAAAACATTTTAAAACTTTTAAAAAACCCAACAACAACAAAAAACCTCAAAATAGCCAAAACCATCCATTAAAGACTTTCTGCCCATCAGATTTTGATTGCAGGTCCTTAATACAGGTCTGCAAATTCAATTTCTTTTCCTTTCCTCCTGCTCTCTCCAGTTCTCCTCATCACTCTCTCCCTGCTGTCTTTTCCCAGAGGCAGGTGATACCCACTGCAGCAGTACAGCCTCCAACTGCCAACCTCCCCCTCACCCATGTATCAGCTACTTGATAAAAACCCATCCTCAGACTCGTTTAAGAATTCTCCAGATGCCTCTTGCAATTAGTGCATCATTTAATCTAATCTGTTCATCTAACAGACACAGATTACTTGGTTCTACATCAGTGTTTCAGCACCCAAACTATTGTCTCATTACAGCCCAGCCCCTCTGCAATTTACAGCCTTTGCTTTATATAAGCAAGCAGCAAGAAGAACACCACGGGTTAATTAAGTGTGGCAGTTATGAAGAGCCGATTCATTTTCCCCATAAGCCTCTAACTGCTGTCCCAGCCTGGGGTGGCTCCATCCTCACAAGGTGAGGGGTTTCTCCTTTTTTTCCTTATTTAGTTTGTAGTTCTCATTTTATCTCACACTCTCCCTTTGTTCAGTTTTCATCTAGTAAGATACAATTCTGTCTTGCAAACATCAGCAAGATAGTTTTGGTTTTTGCAGCAAGTCTTCCCATTTAGACCAATATGACAAGGCAGTGATTCTAAGGAATACCCCAAATTTAGGATCTATTTGATATGTCTGGAAAACACAACATCAAACCAAGATGATCCAAAGCAATTACAAAGCTTGGAGAACCCAACCATCTCTTGTTTTGCAATAGTGGATGAACTGCTACAGTGGGGCCTCTCTTTATTGTGATTAATACTAAGTTCAAAACAGACTTACATTAGATAATGCTCACCTCAGTAAAAACATTACAATCAGACTGATCCATACATGTATTATCCATTGCATCCTCCTTCATTTTGTCTTGGTTAGGATGTCCCATGTCTGATTCTACAATACTGATGTCATTGGAGCTTATCAGAGTGAGCTCGGGTTCTTCCATAATACCATGTCCTGACTCAGTCTCCTAGAAAATAAATTAATCAAGGCATCAGGAAGGATAAAAAGGTAAAAACCTAGTATTTTCAGCAAGAGCAACAACTGTTGTCAGAAAAAGGAAGCTCATTTAACATATAGAAGAAAGAAAACCTGCCTCAAGCAGTAAATGAAATCCAGAAAGAATTTTTGTAAATCAGAATTCAAAAAACTGGAACAAATGCAACCAACTACAAAAACTCCCCCTCCCCACAAGTTTAAAATACTTAGTTCTAGGGCAAACTTTTTTTTTTTTTTAAGCTACATCAACACTATTTCTTTAAGTTTGCTTATGCTTTGGTTAATTTATTTACCTCCTTCAGGGTCCTAAATGGAGCCAGGGGCTGTTCAGTGAGGCACCCGTGCCATGTCACCCAGCTGCATGAGCTCTATCACCCAGTGCTAAGAGAAGGGGATGCAGTAGGGATGCTACAGCTCCTCCAACCATTGTGGGAACTCAGCTCATTTAAACTACTGCTAATTATCTCAGTGCTATGATCTGGAAGAAGGAGTAGGGCAAAACTCCAGGAAACAGGAACTAGAATTGTAAAATCAACATTTGCCAAGCTTTCAGATATTAAAGGCCTAAGATAACTTTGTGCAATAACAAAATCCATACTTTTGGAAATCTGTTGTACTCACCCAGACTGGAATATGACATGAGCTTCTGGGCACAGAGTGAGAATGTTTTTCATGTCTTTGGAATGAAAAACTGTTCTGTTGTACAACAGTGCGCAAATGGATGTCTGAGTCTTCCAAGCTGGTTTCTCTGAGAACTCTCAGAGATTCTTGTCCTTCTGGAAAGCTTTGATCTGACTCCTTTATACCCATATTGCACTGAGAATGCAGCTCCACAGCTTTATTTACTTCAGCTACATTAATTGATTTTTCAGGAAGCTTCACATGCTGCTTCTTATCAAATGCCTCCAAAGGTAATTTTTCAGAAGACATGGTCTCTTTTACTAACTGCTGAAGGAAAGTTTCATTCACTGTAACTGCTGTGTGATCTAGTTGATAAAATGATTTTTGCTCTTCCAGTTGAATCAGATGTTCATTCTGCAGATCTTCCACTGAACACTGGAGACTAATACATCCCATACTTCTTGACAGCTCTTCATATCCACTTGCAGGTGAAATACCGTTCTCATTGCCTCTGCTTTTAATTCCAGGGGTTTGTCCAAAAGATCTCTGTGACACAGTGCTAATATCCCCTGGCTGATCAGCATTTTGACAGTCATCACTCAGAGTAGAGTCTAATTGCAGTGGGTGAAAAGATTCTTCAGATCCTATTTCAAAAACTGTCAGAAGTCAAACAAGACAGAATTTCCACTTTAGGTCTCCCTATAAGACTTTTCAGTAATGTACAACAAGTCTAGTAAAGAGGAACAAACATTTTGTTCCAAAATCTGCTTAAGTTTCCTCCAATATAATACCATTAACATCACAGAAAATTATTTCATCACTGTACACAAAACTTTTTGTTGCTTCTTAGAATATGTTCAGGGATGGACTTTGCGATGGTGCTGACACAACTACACTGAAGTCAGAACATTTTACATCTTATACTCTGTAAATGGAAGTCCTCTGAGTCTCTTTTGGGCCTGCAACAAAGTCTCTAAACCAGAAAGAAAACAATCCAAAACACCATTACTTGGGCAGAAAATCCTCATTTTGGCCAGCAACATTCAAACTGGAACAGACTACTGTTCCTACATGGTAAAGTATTGCACCCTAAATTATCTTTCTTTATCTGAGCATAGAAGTCAAGATACCATTTTTTCCCCACAAGAGGCTGTGCAAAGAGAAAGACTGGGTATCAACATTAATTACTGGGGAGGCATTAAGTAATGGATATACACTAACAGACACTTGAAAAAGGACAGTTTCAGCCAGAGTTGATATTTCTTTGCTAACCAAATCACCACAGAAGGAATAAGCAACATAATATCCATTACAGTGACTTGAATACACCGGTCTGCTTTTGCACCACAGTCATAACTGCTGAAGGAATGAACTTTAAAAAAATTTAGTTCTGCCATTAAAGGTGGTGGAGGAGACTGTATGTGAGAGTGCAGTGGAGCTGAGATATTTCAAAGCAGGGCTGAGAGAAGCGAGATCTGTCCCCATTTCAACACTGCAAACCCACACTAAGGGCTGGTAGCTACACACTGGCACAAAGCTGATTTTGAAAGCACTGATCCAACTACACTGAACATACCTGGAGTAACGTTTTCTCTAGCAGACCCTTCTTCTGATGTAATGTTTTGCCCATTTGTTTCAAGACTAGAAGGCAGACTGCTTCTTTGTCTGTTCAGACCAGATTTTTCCCCTTCTAGAAATGTAGACACATCTGGACTTCCTGTTGAAAATGCTGAAGTCTAGTGGCATAAAAAATTAATTTTGATTTAAGATTAATTTTCTCAGAAATATGAAGGATAAAAAGAAAAAGGTAGTTTTTGATTTTTGAGTCACATTTCTGTGACAATCAGCAACCCACGTAATATAAAAATATTGCTGAGTTTTTTCTAAATAGTATAGGGATTATCTTACAAATCTTATCTTTAAATCTTACAAAAATCTTCAGCCAAAGCATTTCCTCCAGTGGAGTTTTTACTGCAGTACCTTGCTATATTCTCTACCGTGGTGGGAAATTCTGTATTGAGAACAGGATGATGATGATGATGATGATGATGATGTATCTAAGTCAACACTTGGTTCCAAAGGCTGAAAGAGCTGGTGATGGAAGTTTGGAAAAGGTCTCTCCATTTCAGGAAAATAGAGTTCAGTTGACAGAGCTATAAGAAAAAAGTTATTTTAAAAACAAACAAACATCACCCACACCCCAAAAACAACCCCCCATAAAAAAAAGCAACAACAACAAAAAACTAAATTCCCCAAACAATGGACATATCACAAATTGTTTTTATATACGGTAAAGAAAGCCTATAGAATTCTGAAGATATACAAATACCTTTTGTATTGTCTCTTTAATTGTCTCCTGTCAACACCCCTACAAACCTTTCCACACATTTTCACAAATGCAAGTTGCTAATATCTAATTAGAGAACAGTCAGAACTTAGCACTTTCACAGCTTAGCACTTTTACATAATGTAGACTTAGGAAATACTGAAATCAAAAAATCAGAGAAGAATTAATACTGCTATTTTATGCTAACTAGCACATCTTTACCTCCTACTGCATATAAATGTGTCAATCCTTTCATGTGATCTTGACTGTCTTTATTACATCCCACAGTGGTTTTATTCGTGCTCAAACAGAAATTGCTTTATACCAACAGTAGAAATCTGAGGGATCAAGACAACCAAAATCATGTTCCTAAACAATACACCAACCTTTCCTTCTTTATCCACAAGCTTACAGAAGCATTGCACAAAGCTACCAGAGAACGTCATTCCTAAGCACTGAATGGATGGCAAAGACTCAGCTAGACTTGAAAAATTTATTTACTCAAATAGCAAAACTTCTGGTATTTTTCTTTCACAACTAAAAAAGAATAGAGAAGAAAAACTACAGGAAAGTTATTTTAGAAGTGGCTTTAGCTTTCTTACATCAATAAAACACAGAAGTGTCACTTGAGTTATAAAGTTTACTACTCAAAATAACATCTGTTTGAAACAATGGGGTTAAAATGAGCCATTGAAATCTCAGGCTGTAAAAACTGTAATCTTCAAAAATTGATTTATAAACATGGAATAACACATATACATATGTTTCTTAAGAAATTAGATGCATGTCAGAATAACACAATATTAAGCCTCAAAGTACATAAATCCAAGGGTCACTATCTGATCGATTTCAAACTCACTTCCATGTTCACAAGTAATAATGTCAGGAGCACCTATGTAGTTATTATAAAGGAATTGGTTTTGATTTTATGAAAAACTAACAACATCAAGAGGCAGACTACAGATAAAAACCAGTAAGAATGCAGATTTCCCAGAAAACTATTAAAATTCAATATGACATTTTCACAAATAAGTCATTAAGAATTACTGTGGTGACAAGCAGATACTGGAATAAATATCTTAACAGCAAGACAATCATAGCTCTGCAATAATCTACTATATATTGATCAGGAAACTTATCAGTGTATCATTTGAAGACAGTTTTTAAAACAAAAATTGCCACTTGAAAGCTGCTAGTGTTACAGTTGCATAATAAAACTCAAAATAGCCTTTGCCAAAGCAGATGTATAATAATATTAAATTATTATAAAAGTAAAAAATCATGAGCACCTAAGAAAACATTCTAGTTATACTCAACTCTGTAAGATACATTAATCAACCTTCAGTGAAGTCTGACATAAGCTCATTTCAGAAGAACTTACGCTCAGTGAGTGAGACCCATTCTGCCATAAAATTAAAACACAATTTTCCTTTTACAAGAATAACAAAACCTGAACACCCACCAGTATCAACAGGGCTTGCCTTGGACATTTCACTGGTTGAAAAGCTGCCAGTAGAAATTGTTGAAGTTACATCACAGGGTGTTCGCTGGATGAAAGCCTCTGAGCCTGGTACTTCCTAGGATAAAGTAACACACATATCACCGTGTATTCATTCACATGTTCAGAAGTAAAGCTTTAAACCCAGACATTTTATTCTGAGCTCAGTTCAAGTGTAGAAGCCTTCATGTTTTGCACAATCAGGCAAATGCTGATTCATCCTTGCTCAGTACAACACATTCACACCCCATGTCCCAGGCACATCACTCCCCAACTGCCCCCTCCCCTCTCTCTCTCACACACACACACACTCACACTCATATAAAGCCTCTCAGAACTGCATATAAATCATGACACCAGGAAGATTGTTTTATCTGCTGGTGGTCAGATTTGGCTATTTCTCATCACAGACCCACCTCAGTAGAATTGTGGATCTCAGAGGGATATACATACAAAACAATAAAAACTCATGAACTTTACAAATACTTTCAATGTTGAGCTTTTTGCATACAGGAGACTTAAAATCTAATTCTATGAAATTAAACTAAAAGATACAAAATCTTCTAAAGCATTATCTTCTTTAATTTTAAGGTAAGCTCTAAATAGGCACAAAGAAGATAATGAGGGTTCTTGTACTTCAAAACTTTGAAGAATTAGATGTGAACAGTTCTCAAACTCTGAGTTAAAATGTGCCCAAAGAAAATAAAAAAATCTAGGAAACCCTTCTGCTACATTTTTCATTATGTACTACTCTATACACACACACATATATATGTATATATGTATGTAACACACACACATAAAACATCTACAACCTAAGGTACTTTTATATGTCCATGCAATACACAGCATGTTTTAAATACTGTTTTTATCTGCTACCAAAATCATGGAATCTTTGAGTGAGAGAAAGTGGGGAGATTGGTGCTGGTTTTGGCTTTTAACACTCTCACAATATTCTGTGATCCCAGTTTGGATGTTGCAACCTGGATGGATGGACTGCAACAAGGGTAAAAACCTGGCTGGATAATCAGGCTCAGAAGTCAGTGACTGAAGGGTTGCAAACTCTGTGGAGGTGGGGAACAAGCAGATGGGGCTCTGTCCTTGGCAATGACCCAGAGGAGGTGACACCACACTGTTATCAAATTTGCCGACACATTACAGCAGGAAGAGCACTCCATGCACTGAACATCAGGGCTGGAATCCAGAAGGACTTCTGAGGCTGCCTCTACAGGAATGGTATGAAACTCAGCAAAGGCAAAGTCCAGCACCTGAGAAGGAAGAAGCCAGAGCACCAGTCCCAGCTGGGTGTGCCTGGGGAGCAGCACGGTGAAAAAGGAGCTCAGTAAGCTGAGTGTAAGCTCATGGTGTTCCCTAACAGAGGGGCAACAGCATCCCATGCTGTATGAACAGACCACCAGATACATCACAGTGGTTACCTCTTTACCTGGTGCTTGTTTTACTGCTGCATCTAGAAATAGTGCACCCACTGTAAGCCACCCAAAATAAAAAAAGAAGATTACATCACAAAATAAAGAGTGAGTTATATGATTACTGTGACATGACCAACCGTATTATCAAGCCTGAATGATGGTCCAGAACTTGTTCTAAGCCTCTCTCCACCTTCAGCAGCAACAACTGGTGAATCTTCAGACACTTGAGAATCCTGGGACTGGGCTGAACACAAAAGTAACAGAAGCAGTAAGAAACAAAGAGCCATTTTTGAGTTCACAATGAGCAATGCACAGCAGAGGGCAGTAACACTCCACTGCTGCTGGCCTCACTCTGGGTACTGATTCCACCCATCCTTAACCACTTTTCTCTCACCTACACAACAGCTTTTGCTCCACCATAGCACCAGTTTCATCAACAAGCTGTGGTCCTCGACATGCCTCCCTAAAATTTCTAACTACCCTGACTGCTGTCCACAGAGCAGGCAGAAAGAGCTTGAAATTCATGTTTTAGCTTAGCAGAATGAAGTGGCTTTGCCAGTGTCACCCCAATCATTTCACTGGAGTGGGGGGAATCCTTTACAACCTACCATTAGAGTGAATACAAAGAAAAACAGACATTCCAAGTGAATCAGAAAAAACAAGAAACCCCAATTCAGTGTTTTTTTTTTTTTCTGATTCACTTGGAATGTCTTAACTACAGCATGACTACTACTGGGGAACTGAGTCACTTTCACCATAATGCTCTTACACATAAAAGTATTATCAGCATCTGCACAAGAAAACCACCACAGCAGCACCCCAAAAATGCAATTTCTGCATTCAGTGCACCTTCAAAGTTTGACAATTCTATGATTATAAATAAATAGTCACAAACAAATATATATTCTTATTTCCATATAGTTTTCAAGAAAAAAGTGCTAAGTATGAAACTGAAACAAAACACAAGTGAAGTAGGTATGTTTTCTCCCAATTCTAAAAAGTCTGCTAATGACAGACATTTCAGATCTCCACCTTTTGTAGGACTCTCTACTTAGGCAGATCTAACTTTTTCTGAATCCTAACATTAGTTTGTACTTTGTACATGCTGAAACTCAGTTTCTTACCAGATGGCAAACTCTGGTTGTTCTAATTCTTATTATAAAAAAAGGGGAGATGTTTCCTCTGTAAAGCAACAACAGTGAGGACTGATATGATGTGACAATAATAAAAATTGTGTTCCCAAGAAATATGAAACATTTTGAAACTTTTTTCTGGGAGAGGAAAAAAAATTCCAAGATTTATTATAGCCACTACTGCCCAGTACACATGTAGGAGAAAGTACAAAACACGAAAGGAAATACATCTAAAACACATTTATTAAGAGACCAAGTACTCTGCTCAAGTCTGCTCCTCTTCCTTGGAGCAGGATACAGGAGACAGAGGATGCTGAAAATGAGCAAGGCCTTTAAGAAAATTCCTTGAAGAAGCATGAAAACTGCAATCATCTAATCAATTACTATTTAAATTTCTCCATAAGAGAAAAAAGGCATAGTATAAAAGATTGCTAAACTTAATGTAATAACAAGAAGCAGTGTCTAGAAATGGCTGTCAGATGTTCAGAAACTAGAAATAGACTATATATTTTAAAATTTGATTAAAAAGTCAATGCTGGAACAAGCTACCACATAATTCTTCATTTCCTGATACCTTTCCATCAACATTAGAGATACTTTTCTAAAGGAAGTTATTTTATTTTCTCAAGAATATCACTGTGATAGGCAGTAATTCAGGATACGCTAGAGACGAAATTCAAGCATTTAATAATCTCTTGTATATAAATTCTATAGATGATTATGTTACAAATGTTTCATTACTGAACTGTAATAACCTGTATTGTTCTTGTAATATTAATACCAGGGATGAAGAGTATTAATTTCACACTATAAACCAAATTATTTAATTAAAAATCTATGCTTATATCCCATGACTTTATTATAATAATATCCTTAAAAATCCTGTATTTGGTGATTCATAAAGGAAGGTTTTTCAGTCTTCTCTCCCTCCTCTAAAATCAGAGTGCAAGGTTCTTGTTCCTCACAACATCCTGACATCAACATGGGACTTTCATGTTTAACTTCCTGGCCACCACAATGTCACAAAGAATTTATTTTTAAAAGCTGAATCTGTAATATCCCAAATGCTTTTTTATTCCTCCAACAGAAATGGCACTAAAATAGCAACAATTATTTTAGGGCGCAATGACCAAAAGACAAATGACCGAAAATCCAACCACTCAGTGAAGACAATATAAAAACAGGGATTAGTCCAAGACCAGCCATGTAGACAAACAAACAAATCAGAGCTAAACTGGTCATGGAAAACAGTCTGTTGAAATGCTGAATTATGCACAACTATTTGTGATTATTAAAAATAAATTGAAATCTTAGGTTAGCTTGGATCACAAAAATATGTCATGCTTGGAATAATATCCCTGTACAGAGCAGAAACACACAAAGATAGTCACATGGAACACTGCTCAAGGGACACACTGCAGATGAATACAGAGAGACAAGCCTGTTGATATGTCCTGAAGGAGAACTGTGGAAGAGGTGTATGTATCAAACCTAGTCACTAGTTCCAGGCTGACTTCCTCAGGAAATTAGGTTTAATGCCATCAAACTGCCTGTCTCACCTGCAGGGTTTCTCTGCAAATCCCTATTAACAGTTTTAATTCTATTAGCTCATTCTAACCAAATAGGATTGGAAAGAACATCAAGCGTCCAAAGTTCCCAACTCATCCTATCAATGCATCAATGGCATGTAAAAGAGCAACTCAGATTTTAGGCTCACTGGTGGCACTCAGTGCAGCGTGACTTCAGCAGTTACCCGTCCTCTGGCTGCAACCAGCTGATCAGTTTGTGCAGCATTTCCAACCACTCAATGCTGAGCACAGGGATTCACCTCCTCAACCACAAACTGTCCTTAAGACCCATTTTATAGACATGGTTGCCTCTAAATTTGAGAGGCAAATTATACAGGCGGCTAATTACAGACTTCTAAAAAAGTTTGCCTGTTACTCAAGGCAACTCTCCTATCAAAGGAAACTCACCTTTGTTCATAAAGCATTTGCATGTAAAAAGCAGATTTTCCAACTTTCTCTTTTCATCTTTTATGTCTGATTTGAAAGAGCATGTGAGCTGTGACTAAGGATTTAGTCACATCTAGTGGTTCTATAATCATGAAAGCAGCACAGCTCGTAAGTTGTAAAGACATTATTTGGTCAAAGGTTCAAACCACCAAGAATATAATTTCAAAGAATAAGGTCAAGGATCACACAAAGCCTTCACTTGCTCTTACCTGCTGAGATACAATTACATCTTGAAAACCATAAAAAAATGCAAACATATTCTGGCAAGAATCAAGTAGAAAAAAAAAAATAAAAACCAAATTAAATAAAAAATCATAAGTAACAACCTAAAATGAACCTTAAATTTTCCCTTCAGAAACTTTGTACTTAAAGTGTAAGGGATTGTAGATTTTCTTGCTGAAATACCACACTAGTTACTGAAAGTACTAGAGAGAGCCTCACAGCCTACCCATTATCAAGATTATGGCTGGCACTTTTGGTTGCTGATCTGCTCAAGAGGGCAATCCTCTTAAACACATAATCACAGAAGCTTTGGATTTATTTCTTTTAATATAGATGTTCACATGAAGTTTCCTAATCCTCTTACATAAACTATTGTATTGTTCATATGTAATATTCTATAATGTAAAAAGACACTACCCCAAGATGTTTTATATTAATTTGGTAACAGCTGCTCTAGCAATGGTTCTACAACTTACTCAGAAAAATACAAGTCTTTTCTTCAAATGTTATTAAAAGACAAAATGTTTTTATGATAATTGAAGTTCAAAGATAGATATAGTTCAAAAGGGGCATTCTGAGAAATAAAGAAACAGCTGAAGGAAAATGAGCTTATATGTACTTATTCAAAACAATTCCAACTCCAAGTAAATCCGATTGAATTGGAAATGATGTCTCGATGCAAACTAAACGAAAAATTAAAGCTTAGGGCCAGTGGTGAAATTTCTAGCAGAACCAGGAGATGTGTACTGCATAGTTGTATTGCTTGTAACGATGGGCATATGAAAGCTGCCAAGTTTCCTCTGCAGCTCCAATAATATTTTAGATGAATACTGAAAACTGTACTGGACCTTTCAATGCTGTCATCTTGTAATAAGCTTCAAATTGCTTTAGTGAATGTTTTATGAACTAGTCATCTTTGTTCTTTTATAAAGCCAGTCAAGTTACAGGTTTAGTAGGTTTCAATGTCTCTGTAACAAAATTATTTTGAACATTCACAAAACTTTCTAACAAAACCTTTTTCTTGACAACCAAAACAACTTGTTTTATTTTATGGAATCAGAATAACTCTGCCACCTATGAACATGGCCTGTCCTCAAAGGTGTTTTTGTTCAATAAAAGCTCCTCACAGACAGACACAAATAGAGCTAAAGCAGTCCTCACAATACTGGACTGTTTTCCTTTTGATATATTCAGTGGAGCATGTGAAATGACTATGATGGATACCAGAAAAGGTCAAAGTTGAATGGACCTCTCCTGAATACCATGCATGGACTTTCCCTAGTCAGGAGAGCTGTCACAGCTACCTGAAAATTCCAGGTGTCTGGCTCAACTCTAGCATTGTGTTAGTCTCACAAGCTGAGAGTCAAGGCTAATGCACTGTGAGCTGATATGTCACAACTTCCTAATTACACAGAAATTGCAGATACAAAGTAATTGCCTGACACTAAACAAGGCCAATAGGACACAAGGAAATGGAATGAAGCTGCATTAGGGCAAGCTCAGATTGAACATTAGGAAAAGGTTTTCCACTGAGAGGGTGGTCAGTCATCAGGACACATTCCCCAGGGAAGTGATCACAGCACTAGGGCCACCAGAGTTCAAGGAGCAAGTGGGCAATGGTCAAGTGTTAGGTAATCCTGGGAGAAGCAGGGAGCTGGACTCAATGATCCTTATAGTTCTTTAAATTTGAAATATTCCACAATTCTCAATTTTTGTGTCTGTCACACCTAAGACATGATTCTTTTTGAAGTGTATTTGAGCTGACAATGACCTCAGCCTTCTATTTTTTGTCTCAACCATATTTTTAAGTAATTTCTTATACACACTGATCTTTCAGTGGATGTCTGCATCTACACATTAACACACCAGAGATCTTTTTAAGCACTGATTTGCTTTGTATCAATCACTGGGTACCGAATCAGGAACGTCACTGGTCTGCCCATAGCAGGTTCCCACCTGGAATACCTGCAAACTTTTACAATTCTAAAGGTTACAGATGAAAAGCACATGCCTTGGACAAGAAACTGTTGACCAGCAGTGAAGTGTACTCAGCGTGGACTTGTTACCAGAATGGTAATGGATCACAAAAACCCAAAACATAAGAACTCATTCATTCTGAAAACAAGTGCTTATTGAAACACCCTTTTTTACACTCAAAATTCAACAGCATTAGATAGCACTGCATGTTCTGTAACAAGTCAGGTCATACTCTACAAATAAACAGCAGCAAAACCAGCAATGCTGAATGGTGTTGAAGGGAGAGGATTTCCTCACCTGACTCACATGAAGTTTCGGCAGCCATCATCAGCAATTCTTCTAATAACCTCCCTGATGGACTAGTTTGCCTTGGACTTCCACTGGAGGCTTTTCCTTCATAGTGTGTTATGCCCAAAGGAGAGGAGCCTTCATGAAGAGTATGGCTGTGGCATTTCACACATGCAAACTCCACAGAGGTTGAAATCAGAGAAGTTTCTCTACTACCATCATCTGTTTTATCTGAATTTAAAACATCTGTAATCAGTTTAAGTATAAAAAGGAAGTGTTTTGCACTTCTTGAGGAACATTTAGATGCACATGCTATTCTACAGAAGTAAACTGCTGAATTTGTAGGGTCTCCATTTTAATGAATTTGGCCACATCACATCAGTCTATGCATTGTACAGGCTGAAAGATTATACAGATCATAGACTTCCCAAAAACTGATTCCTAACTCTACTAAAGTATTTCTTCAAAAAAAACCTCAAACAAATTTTTTCACACAGCAAATCCAAGAAAACTTGAAGTAACTTCTCCAGATCCAGAGGTAATACAACTTCTCTGCTCTGGTTTAAAAATCTTTTCTCTCCAACCCAGCCCACAAAACAGCCCTTTCTGGCCATTCAATCCAATAAAAATTTCAAGTTTTTACTACCTACCATGACCAATAATTTGATAATATAGTAATAAATCACCTGTGGATCATAACAGTATTATACAGCTAAATTTAAGTTACTAAGCCAAGTGGTTTTGAGAACATAAATACATTCTTCCATCAAAACCTTCCCCAACAGAACTTGCTGTCTAATCAAGATATCAAACTGATCCGACAAGAGTTGTTCTGCATAAACTGATACTGACTAGCATTAATTACTTTTCTTTAATTGAAGGATGTCCCATATCAGCTCTTTCATTATTTTGCAATGAATGCCAGCCTGATGGGCCTATAATTACTCACATTGTTCTGCTGAGCCTTTTTAAGAACACAACGTAAAAACTTTGTAAAATATGCATTACATTTTAGATGTGAAGAGACATTGAAAAAAAATGAATGTTTACCTTTAGAAAACATGAGTTTGTTGTACCTGTTAAATAATGTTCCTTACAGAGAATTGCAAAGCATTGCTTGCAGACTGCAACAAATATATTTACAAATTTTTTACTGCTCTCCAAACTTTTTTTTTGCAGTGAGCATTTTTTAACTAGAAAAAATAACCTAAAAAGATGGTCTAAAAGTTTCTGTAGAAGCTTGATATTAACACCTTACTTGAAAGATTTCACTTTCTTGGTATGACCAAAAGGTAAACTTCTAAACAAAATCTACCAACTTCTCTTTAGAATTACAACTGCCTATTAACACAGCTCCTGCCCAAAAGAAAAATCAACAGGGAACTCAGGTCATAGAGTAACTGAATTTTCTTTTCCTGGTGAAGTTTTGTTTAAGTTACATTTTTCTAGACAGACACTCACAGAATAAACATTTTGCTAATATATAAGTTATACACTACCTGCCAAAGAGAGGCTGCAATTCTTCGGTGTGTCTACCTCTGGTATAACACTAAGTTCATGTTGTTCCAAAGCAAGCCCTAACTTGACTTTTGTCACTGGTGGTTTGGCAGATTTCCATTTCTGTTCTCTACAGAGAACTTTCTCAGACTGTTCTGCAAAACAAAGTTTAGAATGGTACAATAATATGTGTATACACACACACACATCTTAAATTAACTTAGAGAGATGGAAGAGAACTCCATCTCAGCTGTAAAGCAGTAAAAATTACGATGAAAAATAAAACAACAGCTTTATCAGTTTGCTCACCTGGACCAATGCACTGTGAAATTGTTTCACTTCCGTAAGATTTATTCTTGCTGCTCTCTTGATGGTAGTTTTCTGAGACTTGGAAGAAATCAGTGCTCTTAATCCTGACAGGCTTTTGTGCCTCTGTCATCTCTTCATTTGGGCACATATGTCCCAGCTTAAAAGGGGGGAAGTTCTATATAAGATTATACTTATACTCATTTATTGAAAGAGTATTTTCTCTTATGTATATGAAGAGACATTGAATATTGAGCAGGACAATATTGAGCACGTTGAGAAAGTAGTTCAATTATGCACAATACCAGATAGATCTGCTTAGCTCACAAAAACATTGGGACATGGAGGTATTTTTACTGAGCCCTACAAACCTAATGTGCTAAAACACAATTAAGTTACATTTTCAAGGTCTTTGTGAGATTAGATGAAGAGTACTCATAATTTATAACATGAAAAGTTCCTGAAAAGTCTGCTTTTAGTTTTTCAGCTCCTGAATTCAAGAATTTTAGCTGCTTGGATCTGCAAAATCAAAAGACAGGAACTACAGGGAACAGTTATTCTTCTAGGATGGCTTCTGTTAAAAAAAAAAAAAGAAAACAAAAACACAAGGAGAGGCAAAAGGAGGCTCTTCAGAAACTCAAAAATAAACTAGGATTTTTCTTCTGTTACTGAGAAACAAGCAAATTACAACTCAAGACTGCAGCTGCCAAACCAATGTCCAAGTGGCTACACACAAGAAGACAAGCTTTAAAAATTATCTCTTCAAGATGCTTATGATATCCTTTCAGGTATACTTAAATATTTTTCATACAAGAGCTGTTTTACACATAGAGGTGTATTTATAGATATGAATACAACTCTACCTACATGTATTTTAGACAACATAGCAATTTCAATAGGCATTATGTTCAGAGACCAAGCATGGACCTTCACAGTATTTCTGTTAGACTTAACAAAATTGCTCTTGGAGCTTTACAGACGAAAAGTACTGATTACAAATTACAAGTCCTAATTAAAATTTTCATTATGGTAAATCACCTAAAACTATCACCACTCTATGGGGTAAACTGTAGCATTGGCTTTTAAGTTTGATCACTTACTAGAAGGTTACCTATCCAAAGTGTTTATAAAGCTTACCTGTTTGTTTAGCAATTCTTTCAAAGCCTCTTGCTGTCTCTGCATCTGTTCCTTCAATTTATCTTGCTTCTGTAAAAGTAGTTTTTCTTGTATTCTCTGTTTAGAAAGAAGAGCTTCTCTTTGTGCATCTAGCTGCTCTTGTAATTCTTTCAAATACTTCTGTTGAGCTTGGATGCTTTCTGATGAGGCCAACACTCTGTCCCTTAAATTCAGTATACCAGAATAATTTAATGAAGATGTATCTCCTGCTTTTGGTATCAAGAATTCCTCAACACCTTGGGTTTTAGATTCTTCACGCATTAGGATCGTGGGTTCAGAAAGACTGAGGAGTTGATCAGGGTTTGTTTTGCTGCTGGTCTCTACAGATCCCTGCTGAGAGACTAAAGGATCAGCTGAGGCTGATCTCTTTGTACATGGCATGAGAAATGTCTTCAATGGATGCTCTTCCCCAGCTTCTGCCTTCGTTTGATAGTTAGATATCTTCTGAGATAACTCTTTAGAGTGTACTGTTTCTGAAGACTCAGAGGAACTTTCTGCAGGCAACATAAATCTAACGTGTAGTTGCCGTGCTTCTGGTTGTGTTCTTACTGCAGTCACTTCTTTCCTGACTGGCCCTGATAGTAAATGGGACTGGAATGGCTCTCTGATGTGATTATTGGCAGTTTCGAACATTCCCATTTGTGCTTGTGAAGGATAGTCATAGGGCAAGTGAAACTCTCCATGCTTCAATTCTGATGCTTCTGAAAACTGCACTGATTTTCCAGTGCAAATATTATGCACTTGTTCTTCCTGCTTCTGTGAAGATGGTTTTTCCAACACACCCAATGTTCCTGAAGACGCAGGTAATGACCGCACATATCCCTGAACTTGCTCCGATGCCTGGTACTGTGTTGGCTGTGCTCCTCCCATCTGTAGGAGCGGCTCTGAGACAGGCTCTAAACTAATGGATTTTGTTTCCCCTGTGCTCAGAGGTATTTCAGAAGTAGACAAGTACCTTTGCTTCAGTGTATTCTGATACTTCTGCAGATTCTTTCTAGCTTCTTCAATGGTTTGTTTGTGTAACCTAAACAGAGCGAAAACATGAATTTTTTCAGAGCAGTGCAAAAAGAAACATAAATTTCAATAATCAAGGCAATTCAAATTACTTTGAACAAGTATTCCATAAAGACACTTTACATTCCATAAAGACACTTACCTTTTTTGCTGCAGAAGGCGTTGTTGAAAATCATGTATCATCTGCCTGTGACTGTCTTCTCTGGGACTCCTGGTTTCTGATACATTTCCAGTCTAATCAAAATAAAATAAATTTAATTGCACATATACAACTACCTCACAGAAAACTATTATGGCAGCAACCTTAAGCTGTATGTTCTTCTGCCTAAGTTTACAGAAGCCGCTGGGTACCACATTTGAAGTCTGTGAGATTCCAGCCTGAGGCAATGAAGCTAAAGGAGTTTCTAGAACAGATGGCCCACAGCTACAGCCTCTCTCTGCACACACCGTCAAAGCCAATGGTGCTTACAGCAGCTCAGCCTAAAGAGGAAAATATACTCTGCAAACTCAGGGAACAATGACCCAATGTAGCTACACCTCTAAGGCAATCAGGCTCTCAAATGAGTACCAGTTGTGCAAATGAAGCAAGATTATATATATATAAATAAGATTACTTTCCTTCAACATCCACCATAAACTCCTCTTCTTTAAACAGCTGTTTGAGATTTAACAAAGACAGAGAAAGATTTTTGTGTCTTTTTTTCCCCCACTATTTCTTTTTTCCTTCTTGAAAAAGGTTATGTCTACATGTACAATCATTATCTGACTATAATCAGATTTTACTAATAGGTATTATAAACAGACTATAGAGAGACAATACAACAGCAAAAGTCAAAAAACATAAAATCACATAATATCTAAGTTGAAAGGGACACACAAGGTCATCAGAGTCCAGCCCCTGGCCCTGCACATCCCCAAGAGTCACAGCATGCACCTGAGAGCATTGTCCAAACACTTCTTGAACTCAAGAGAGGCTTGGTGCTGTGACCACTTCTCTGGGAGCTGCTCTAGTGCCCAACCATCCTCTTGGTTAAAAGCCTTTTTTTTAATAGTATCTAACCTAAACATCCCCTGACACAGATTGATGCCACTCTTTTGGGTTCAGTGCTATCATATGAAATAGAAGCTTGTACACTAGAAAAGGAAGCTTTAATATGTACAAATTTCTAATTCATGGCCTAAGAAAAAATGTCTTAATTGATATAGTTTAAAATTGGTAAATGGTGTTCTTTATTTTTATTATAACAGTAAATAAAAACCTACACACAATTTTCTGTAATTCTTCACCTTATGTTCCATTTGGTTCTGTTGATCTGTGGAAGGAAGACTTTGGCTTTGCATCAGCTGATATTGCTCTTCCTCTTCTTTTTTTTTCTTAGCCTCCTCCAAACAGGTTTGCATTTGGATCTTCAGATAATCAGCCTCCAAAAGAGCTTTCTCTTCCTCAATTCTTTTAATCAAGGCCAGCTGCTCCTGTTTCTGTTTCTCTATTTCCTTATTCTATCAAAAAGAAAAATGAAGGGGAATCTCTAGAAGTGAATGACAAAGAAACCAGACTGCTCGCACACACCACCACACACAAACCTTTGTTCCAATTACAGAAGAAATTCTATTGCTATTCTACAATGACAGGTATTTCCAAATTGCAATAGGCCTTTAAAAGTAGTTCCAAAATCTACAGGAATAACTTTGTTTTGCTGGCTCAGTATTTCTACCAATCCCTGAATCCATTTACTATTGCATTATTACATGTTCTCAAATTCACAAAATGGATAAAATCAGAATCCACTCAAGATGTTATCATTTTCTAAAGACTGCAAAAGAAGCCCTTTCTTAAACTTACCTGAAAAATCTATTTTGCATTTTACTCAGTTTTTCATCAGAGTCCAACACATCTAAACATTAATTCAAGCTTTATAAAAGCTTCTGAAATAGCTAATGTATAAGCACTTTGAGAGCAGTCCATAAACTTCTGAAGTAGTTTGTTTATCTTTATTCTCTTTCCATGTGCCTATCAGCTACAATCCACTTAGATCCGCACTTAGCGACAGGATACGTGCTTTTAGAATGGAAGCAAAGAAAAATTTCAGAGTACTGGCGAAGATGAAGTGGACAACAGCCTTTAGTGACAGTCTGAATGGGGATGTCAGGAAAAGCAACCTGAGAAAATGCTGGACCTGAGAACAGTCAACGTGGACAGAGAACTATGTACACCTGGCCAGGTGCAAAGTGGGAGGAAATGAAGGTTAAAGTGTTAAAGGTTTTCAGGTCCAAAAGCACAAACAATGGTTGACTGAACAGAGAAAAGAAGGATGAGACTTCATAATCTGAAGCTGTAATTGGACAATTAAACCCCAATATGCAAATGGACCAAAACTTATAAAAGTGTGAGACCTTGTGACTGGTTGTCCATTTTTGTGACCATTTTGGGTCCATCTTGGGTGTAGCCCTGGCCAGGCTCTTGTCCTGCCCAAGGTGTATCCTAGAGGCCTTTTAATAAATATCTACTTTATTCTCTTAGCTCTGTCCAGTGTGTGTTTCAGGTCAGCCTCCCCAAGGCACCAAAAGAAAGTAGACACACTCTCATAAAGAATCTGTTGCTTGTATTTTTTTAAAATACTACTATTTTGTCAAATTCTTGTTTCCTTTATTTCTGAACTTAAACTCTACAACTGAAGGTTGCACGTAGACCCAAATTTCAACTTTTTTTTTTTTTTAATTGGTAAACCACCACATAGCAGCTGGTAGGTCTCTAGGGATACAACAAAAATTAAAATACAATGAAACACATACACAATAGATATAATGAAATAATGCACAAAGTTATTATTTTCTAAATGTAATAAATATATTATTCCCAGAGACACAAAAAACTTTCTGCATTTGTTTTCTAGATAACAAAAAAAAAATTACTCAAGGTTTGTATGCTTTCCCTGTCACTCTAAACACAATCCCATAGACTTTCCTACATTATCACATAGGGTTAATAAAGTTTTCAGAGTTGTGTATTGATGACTATTGCATTTATAAAACAAAGGTATTAATGTACAACTGGGATTCTCATTCTCATTAACCATGGTTACGCTTGCCTACAACACTTGTTAGATTTGAAGAAATGGGGGGGTTTCTACTCCATTGTAAATTCCAGCTACAGCTTCATCCTTTTTGAAAGTATAGAAAATGTTACAGTAAAAGTTTAAATGTTAAGTGCATTTATAGCTGCTGTATAACCTGAAATATTTTAAAGTCTTCTGTAAATCTTTTTTTTTTTACATCACAACTGAGATAGGAATAAATACAAACACACTTACCCGCTTCTGTCTCTCCTCTTCTATTTTGATTTTAGCTGCCTCTTCCATTCTGATTTTAGCTCCTTGTTCTTGAGGATGGATTGGAACTGATTTTTCATCTACAACTGTATTTTCCAACATTTTCACAGGGTCTAAAATATACATGTTATTTAGCTGTAATTGCAGTCAGAGTGAGCCTTGGATCTTCTTTATATCTTGCTCTACATTTTCCCAATATCTCTCAACAAAATGCATAAGCTGCTCTTGAAAAGATCTATATCCTACTACTCTGCCTGTCTCCATAAGCCAGAAAAATCAGTTTTTTGTATTATTTAAGTGTTTAATAGTTTAAACTGTACTTTCATCCAACCTGACAAAACATTTAACACTGAAAGTTCATTAAACAGTTTTGTCACAGTCACTGTCATAGTCCCCCTGTACAAGTCTCCTACACAAAAATCTTTGATGCAAATATGTACTGTGTACCTTTGGCTTCAGATACTGTACTCTTCTGCTGCTCCTTGTTAAGTTCTAGATCACATAATGGTCTCTTTTCACTAGAAATTGTCTCTGATTCAATAGTCCCAAATTCACTTTGACTCTCTTTCTCACTCTTTGATGCGCACTCCTCTTTTTGGCTTCTAATTTTGTTCAACAATTTCTTTAAGGCAAGTTTTGATCGAGGTTGGCAAGTTTTTCCTTCATCATGCCCTATAAAGAATATATACTATTAAGAGTTTTGGGTAATGAATATCTTCATATCATAAAAAAAAAGCTCTATTTCTTTATTGCTTACAGATTTGGACAAATAGCTTAGGTTTGTTTTTCAAATCTTAGCAAAATTTTCTCTTACCTGCAAAAGAAAAGCAGTAATTTGCCTCTGCAAGGTATAAAAGAAGGACTAAGCTGGATGCAGTGTTCTATAGTCAAACTGCAGCAGAAATATGCAGTACTATATCCCCCCTCTGCTTTCTATCAGCACTGGCAACATAATGCACCACAGACCAAACACCAGACTCTACCACCCAAGGGATGCAGAAACACTTGGCCAAGCAGCAAAGTTCACTGAGACACTTCTGGCTCACACCACACGACCCTGAACATGCCACAAGCAAACAGGACACACTCATGCATCCGTTCCAGCCTACTCACAATATGCAGCAGCTCAACCACAAACCTGAACGTAAGGGACACACAATAAACAGACTATGAAGCTTCAACCTTTAAATATCTCAAAATGGAAAATATTTAAGTTCACACATAAGCATCAGTCCATAATTTATACTAATTACACAGGAATAATTATGGCTACTAACAGTGTAGTTCTTACAACTGAAAATTATTCTCAGCATACTAATGAACTGCATATCAGAAAAAGAAGTCACTTTTTTAATTTTTAAATTCTTAATCATTGGAATATTATCATCTAAGCTAATCATAAACCAAATTATACTGAATTATTTTACACACATTAGGAAGTTTTACTACTTAAGGCATTTTACTCATTACTAAAATTTATTTGATATACTAGGCCAATCTTTTCTAATATAAAATGAAAAGGTTTAAGTTAAATATAAAGCATAGAAGTTTTACTTTCTGGTTCATTAGGGACCTCCTCTTCTATCACATGTTCTGATTCTTGTTGAGTATCACAAGGAAGTTCTGGTTGAGGGCCACAGGCAGATTCATGCTCCAAAGAGATATCAAGATCATTATCTTGAGCTCTGTCAGAAGGGGCTGGCAAAGGTTGTGGCTCAAACTGCAAAATCAGGTCTCCTTTCATGTCTAATTAAAAGAACACAACGAAATAAAATGACCATTTGGAATACAAATCAAACAACATTACAAGACTACACTTACACACAAATCCCCAGGAAATTCAAATATCAATAAGTTATTTTACAACAGATTTAATCCAAGGTTTTTTTCCCAGTCAAAATACAAGATTCAAAACCATTTAGATCAGCAGCCATCTATTCATTCAGAACCTCCACAGCAGTTCCCACTAGAATATTTTTCAAAATAAAAGCTGATGTGATGAAAGCTTCAGCTTTACACCAAAAGCAGCTCACAAGAAAAATTATACATGATCCCAGTAACTTCTTCGGGGGAAAGACACGCCCTGACCTGGCTGTTCACAAGGCTGCCACAAGGAGTGATTGCACAGTTCAGGTGTGAAATCCCAGAAGATTGCACAACAGGAATTCTCCTATGATCTTCCTGACTGAGGGGGTTACTGCCCTTGGAATTCTATGCTTGTTCCATACACTTAGGGGAGGAAGCCAGGGCAGAGAAAGCAAAGGATCAAGTTAGTCAGAAGCAGAACAATTATGAGATAAAAATGTAAAAATAGTGAAATAAAATGAGATAGTCAGTACACTTGTCTGGCCATGCACTGTGCCTACCAGTCTGTTCTGTCTTCCCACTAAGTTCCACTTGTAGCTGTTTTCCTGTGTGAGGAACGCTGTGTGAAGGGCCAGCAATGGGAACAGGGAGCAGAAGTCACAGGTGCATGTGCGTCTAGAACACTGCCAGCTTCAGGGGCCATAATGAGTGTGTTTAGGTGGGTATGAGTACCAGCATGCAGGGGCTAGCAAATCACAAGCCAGACTAGCCAGCAAGAATGGTAAGAGGCTTAGGAGTTACGCATCAGGCAGCTGTAAGACTGGGCTGGGTATTGCAGAGGCCAGGGGATCTACAAGTTGTCTAGTGAAGGGATCAGGAGACCCAAGCATTCAAGACATCTACAAGGAGGAAGGGATGCCAGCACATGTGTATGCATCTCCAAGAATACAAGAGGAGTCAGGGTCAGCTGCTGGGTAGACTGAGTATGTAAGGTCAGTTCCCACAGGAATCCACAGCATGTGCACGTCTGTGCGTACGCTCACATGCCCAGCTGGGTCTGTGCAGCAACAACTGGAGTGGAGCAGCAAATCTTGGGGGTTCACATGCCCAGCAGCCAGCAACTGGGAAGACTAAGGATCAAGGGCCAGCTGCCAGGTAAGAGCAAGTGTCTAAAGCTATTCACCAAGTGATCCATAGCACATATTTGAGCACATGTGCATTTGAGTGCATATATGAGTATGAAAGTAACTCTAAGGCTCCAGGCTCCAGCATGAATCACTGGGTAGACTGGGAGTCTAAGACTTGGAGGATCTGTAGTGTAGCAGATAAGAGACCTGGGATACAGGGGTTAACTCCTGGATAGACTGAGTGTCTAACTGCTAGAGGGATCCATACCACATTACCAACATATATCCCACTAAAAGGCCTTCATCTTGATCAGCTAGAGCGGTGAACAGAAGGAAGTCATTTGTGCTGTTTGTACTTAATGTGAGTGCTGTGTTTTGCCTGTTGGCCTGCATGGCCAGCTGTATGGATGTGCCCTAGAAGGTTGGTTGTGTGTGTGCCAACTATGAATACACACACGGCCTCGCTACTGGCAGGACCTGGGAAGAGGCAGCTGCAGCAGCCTCTCCTTTACTGGGTACCAGATTCAGCAAAGAACTTACAACAACAAACTTACTCCTGTCCTCATTGTACATTTCTTCGAATGCATACTCCAGTTCTCTCTGCCACTCTTCTTTTATTTCCATGCGCTTGCACAGTGGCACTGAAAGCTGAGGTGGCATCTGTGCGACGACCTGTCTCCTGCGCATCCGATCCTGAGCTTGCATTTGCTCCAGCTCTTCCAGGAGTCTTTCCCTGTCCTTCAAGAATAAAGAAGGGATAACATAAACCTTCAGTGTTCACATTCAGACAGCCACATATCAAGACTGATAGAAATTGCTTCCATTTGGTTACTGTGATGTTCGGTTAATGTTCAAAGTTCATCTTATTCTAGGGAGAAAGTGCTTCCTCAGGAGAAGGCTGTATCAGCCCTTTGGAGACAGGAGCCCTCAATACTACCTAGAAGATCTGATGTTAAATAAAGGATCAGACTCTACACCTGTAGGCCAACTTTCCTCAAGAAAATCAAACCTTCTGTTTTATAAGGTAAATGAGTACTTATTTTGCCAAGTGACTTTTGTTAGTATATTATTCAGCAGTTGCTACTTTTTAAGATGTAAACTCTTTAGCACTGAGTATATTTGAGAGCTATTAAAAAAAAAAAAAAAAAGAAGTTTGTTGGGGTTTTTTCCTGTTAATTTCAGAAGCACCAGTAATATTTCCAGAAATCCCCATTTTAGTTTCGTTACTCATTCAAGGCCAATCATATCCCAGCTGATAAAAAGTAAGCTTTTCTTTTTCTAGCCACCAAAAATACTTGTGAACCTACCAGACAATAAAATTTTTTTGAGTGTAGATCTCAGTACAAAGACTTTTCTAAGTAGTTCAATTTTTATTTCTTAAAGGAAACTATTTCAACATTTCCAGACTTGCACACTAACAGAATGTCAGTCTTTAAGTAAAAACTTTGAAAAGTTTTCAAAAAATAAAAAAAAAATCCTTACCTTCTTAGCAATAATTTTTCCTGCTGAAGTACAGACTCACCAGCTCCAACTAAAGCTAGTGTGGAAAAGCAGAACTCATCACCTACTGAAAAAGTTTTGCTTGACTATTACCTATTAGTCAGACATTCAGATAACAAAAATTAAGAGATGTTCTTTCATTCTCACTCCTTCCAGATGCCAAAACAAGGAAGTAGATTTTGACTTAGTTTTTTTTTTTTTTTTCCAAAGACATTCTGCAAACTTTATTTAGTCCATCAATTTCCCTCTCCTGTAAACATAATTCCTTTATTAATCACCTACCTATAACTTACTTAACAATGGTTGTTCTGGCATTAAAAGCAGGCATAACTATTTTGCCTACCTTGGCCAGTTGGATCTTCTTCAAGGCATGACTTCCTCTAACATGTGCCTTTTCAATCTGCTTTCTTCTCTCCCTCTCTGCCTCCCTGTGTAGTTCCTCCAAACGTCTCCCTTCTTCTTCAGCAGCTAAATGAGCATCTGGCTGTCAGTCAATCAACACTTTAGTTCACAAAATTCTTTGATAGTTTAAAGCATATGTAAAAATAAATAAATGAATAATTCTGCAGCAAAAGCACCTTAAAAAAGACATACAATGCCATATGAACATTCTTGAATGTTTATGTTGCAAGCAGGATCAAAATAATTTTTTACCTTTGGAAAAAAATTCATAGTTATGTATTTTGTAAATTTAGGTGACAAAGTGTTCCAGTTTCAAGCTGTACCAGGGACAATTATTTATATGATTTATTTGTTATAGCGTGATTATAGAATGGTTATTTTTCCTACAATAAATAGTAAAATGAATTATATGGTCAACATTACAGATTGAGTATTTCTATCTTCATGGTTTTGTTTTAAACAAGGGGAAAAAATCCCTGAAATATCTTCAATCTTATTTGGGAAACCAGAAACAATCTCCAACTTTCAAAGAAGAAAATTCTTTGAAATTCTAACATAAAAATAAAAATATACTTAGCAAAAAAAAGTCATTGCAAATAAGCAAGGCAAATACAAGGCAAATCTGGGAGTACATAGCTAAAAAGAGGGAAAAGCAGGGCAACTGCAGCTATCAGTTCAGCATAAGCCACAGGTCTTCCAGTTTGGGTGTTTGAACATTAGATCAGTCTTGTGATCTGATGTTCTAATAAAAGCCTGTTCACAAAGGACTGCCAGGTGTGATCCCCTAAGTGACTGAGCACATAACAGGCTTTACAAGCCTGCCCATCTGAGATTCTCTTTAGTAAGCAGTGCAACGGCTGCTTGATGTAAGTTCGTATCTTTAAACAGGTTCTAGAAAATCCAACAGTTGATATCCAGACAATGTATGCAATGTAAAGAAACGTGTATGTATGACTGTAGCACAAACACTTGGAGTTAATCACCTGCTCTCCGTTCACTTCTCTGTCCACCAAAGCTTCAGCAATATGGTAACGTGTAACAGAAAAGTTGCCAGCACCCCAGGGCTTCACCGTGGTGATCTTCTTCACTTCAAAACTCTAGGAAGAGAGGTACAACTACAGCTGTATCACAGAACATTATCTCCACCAAAGCAACTAAACAGAAGTGATCTGTATAGCTAAATTATTATTAAAAGAAACCCACCCCCCAAAATAGTCCTGAAAATATTGGTTAAACCTTATATACAGGTAATAATTAATAAATCATGTCAGCACAAGGCAGATTTGGAGGGCTTTAATAACTGAGAGCATCTAAAAGTCTTAGGCAAACCCCTACACAGAAATTGGTCATCAGTGTCATGTTTCAAAAGCACTAGTTTAAAAGCACTTGAGTTTAATGCATTAATACAAATCCCACTTACAACAGCTGTCACATTCACCTCAGAGCAGGGCAATCACAGACTCACAATATAATTATACCCAACAGCAAAGCAACACTTGTCAAGTACAGACTTGCTTCACAAAACTCAGAGCCATTATGTCCAATTTACTGGCTGACCAGAGAAAAGAGCATTTTTTTTAACTTCACTGAAAAGTGTCTATTCATAGAATGCTAAGTTGCTCTGGTTTTTTAGACACTTTGGGTACACTAACACACTTCAACTCTTTTTTAGAAGTTTGAACAATGAGTCATCAGACCCTCCCTCTTTGGCTTAGCCTCATGTTCTCAGTAGCAAAGTAGCCAGGTTAGGTAACTCAATATTCTGTTGGACCTGTCTTTGTCCTTAACATCTCCTCCATTAATTTTCTCTCAGCTTCCTCCTCTCTCAACCTTCTCCTAAAAAGGTGTTCTTATCCACATTAACTAAACCAAAAAAGATTCATAGCTTGAGTTGTCTAAAACTAACACGACCATAAAGAAATGCACACACACAAAGAGCAGCATAAAGTCTCAGGAATATCTTAAACTTATCACTGCATAAGAAGAGGCATACAAAATTTCAGTATTGACTATCACTGTTTTATGGAGACTGTAGAAAGTCTTTAAATGAAAATCAAAGAATCATAGAATCATTTATATTGGAAAAATCTTCATCAAGTCCAGTCATTAATTCAGCACTGCTGAGTCCACCACCAAACCATGTTCCTGAGTGCCACAACTCACATCTGTTAGACACCTCCAGGAATGGCGACTCCACCACTCCCCCAAGCAGCCTGTTCCAGTCTAAACTTCCCTGGTGCAACTTGAGGCTGTTTCCTCTTGTCCTATCACTTGTTACCTGGGTGAAGAGACCAACCCTCGCCTGGTTACAATCTCCTTTCAAGCAGTTGTAGAGAGTGATAAGGTTCCCCTGAGCCTCCTTTTCTCCAGGCTAAACACCCCCAGCTCCCTCAGCCACTCCTCTTTAGATTTGTGCTCCAGACCCTTCCCCACCTCCATTGCCCTTCTCTGGACACGCTCCAGCCCCTCAGTGTCTTTCTTGTCATAATGAACCCAAAACCAGTAAAAGTACTTTTAACCTTACCAACAGAACTTCAGTAACTTATTTTATGGTCCTTAAACAATATTATTGCATTTTATTCTCAAAGGTAAAAAAATAAATGGCTAAATTCTTAATCAATAAAAATCATTGTTACTGTAACAGATCAACATTAACCAAAACACTTGCAGATAATGATTAAAGCTATGAAAACAGACAAGTCCCATACCTAAACCTCATTAGCCAGATTACAGTGCTTGCCCTGTACTGGGTTACTTTCAGAATGTACAATAAACATATCTTCTGAATTATTTAAAAAATTTAAAATTAATAAACCAATAACAATTATTAATTACATGTAATCAATTAAACCTCCAGAATTTTATTCAAAAGCTGTGAAGATGTGAGAATTATGCTGGAGGCTGCAATTTTCCAATTAATGTCAAAAGCAATTTAGGCTGAAAAAAATACCACACTTCCATCTTGTAACGCCTCCCTCTTTTTTTT
>VWYP01021209.1:954347-980330 GCA_013400435.1 Pycnonotus jocosus | reverse complement strand
CAGGAAAAAAAAAAAAAAGAAAAAAGAAAAAGACTTCTTCCATCTGATATAAAGACTAACCTAAACTTCCCCTAAATCAAGCAAGATTTTTACTGGATCTTTAAATACTTACAACCCTGAAAATATTCGCACGAAACAAGTAATCGAAGACTTTAAAAGCCACTGTTTAATTCTAAAAAAAACTAGTGAGCAATTCATATAGCACTAACAATTTAACCAATATGTCACACCTGGAAACAATTATTTTCAGCATCATGTATACTGATCTTGGTACATTTAGAGACACAGTATCGTAGATAAAATAGCAAGACTTTAAAGAAGTCAGGTGAGGTGTAAAACTGAAGATCCATAAGATACTTTTGGTAAAGGGTTATTAAAGCAATGAATCCCAAACTCTTTACAGCATAAAGAGGGACATCGTCGTTCCTGCCAGTCCCTCCCTTAGTCAGTCGATGAGGTATAGAAGTTTATCACGGCACAAAATGAAGTAGCAAATTACTAGATTCTCTCTCTCACACACACATACTCCTAAAGAGGAAAAACGTAGAGGATGACCAATGCAAAGTCTGGATCTAAAGGACGAGAGGCAGAGATTGCAAACGCCGCGCTTGTCCGGGCTCAGCTGCAGCACCACGCGGGGCAGAGAGGGCCCCGGGTCCGCCCGGGCCGCTCCCGCCGGTCACTGGGAGCCCCCGCCGGGGCCGCACCTGGATGCAACCGAGCTGAAGAGGGACAGCGCGGAGGGAAGAGAAAGTAAAATAGAGAGAAAAGGAAAAGTGGATGGGGGAAGGGAAGAAGCGGGGAAGGGGAGAAGAGGGTAGAGCCACCCCTCTCTCACGCACCCACCGCCGCCGCCTGGGCCCCCCCGGTCGCCGTGGCGCCAACGGCCACCGCCCCCACCACGTGACCCTGCGCACCCAACGAGCCACCAATGGCGCATGCGCCGCCGCCAGTCCCTGCTGCCCGAGCCCCGCCCCCGTCCCGCGGTGGCCAATTGGGGCTCGGGACGGCGGCGCGGGCGCGCGCGCCCAATATAAAAGCGGCGCTGTGGGGGAAGAAGGCGTTTGCCCCCAAGGTGCTGCTGGATGTTGCGGTATGCTAGTCAGCCGCTTCCCCCATGACCGAGCTACGTGCGGACAGGGCCTTGCTCTCCTGACACGGCAATCAGCGCGCACCTGGAGGCGTCCGTCACCACGGCTCCCTCACAACACCGCACCAGGAGCCCGCAGTCGGGGTTTCCAAGTGCTTGCGCGGGAGGTGCACTCACTGGCCGAGCTTGAAATGCTGAGGGAGTGGAATAAAACTGAATCCTGCTATTTCTGCCTCCCTAGTGTTACTTCTATGCAGCTTCCCTGTTAAGCATTCTTTCTGGTTGCACTATGTCTGTAGAAGGAGTATCACAAAACCATAAAATGGTTTGGCTTGGAGGGGGACCTTGAAGATCATTTAGTTCCAACCGCATCCAGGCTATGACAGTGCCCCTGTACTTGTGCTTCTCTGCCTATCTTCTAGGCTTCACATGGCTTCTACAATGGGCACATCTGCATTGCTGCCTCAACCTTGTAGCAAAACCTCTCCTTTGGAAACCTTTTCCTTTATAATTTTTAACTAACGTCTACCGCTTGTAAGTCTGATGCAATGCTGGTAGCATGTAGTGACAAAGAGAGTAATGGATTTAAACAAAAAGAGAATAGGTTTAGATTAAACATTAGGAGGAGGTTCTTTACTGTGAGGGTGGTAAGGCACTGGCACAGGTTGCCCAGAGAAGCTGTGGCTGCCTCATCCCTGGAAGTTGGACCCCCAAGACCAGGTTGGGTGGGGTTTTCAGGAACCTTGTCTAGTGGAAGGTGTCCCTATCTATTGCAGGGGGGTTGGAACCAGACAATCTTTAAGGTCCCATCCAATCCAAACCATTCTATGATTCTTCCTCACGCTTCACCTTTCTTTCTAAAAGGAACCATTTATCATACACATAAGATTTGCAGCAGTTGGGATTTGAAAATGGAGACATCAGATATCCTTGATTTATGAGGAATGTAAATATTATTTGTATTGAGGGAAACAATTCTGCCACACATACAGATGAGGCAAGCCAGGCTGTGTTAGTCTGTTTCTTTGCATGGTGCACGTTCCAAGGGTCTGAGCTGCTGCTACAAAAATAGAAGAAATATTTGCGACTTAAAACAGGCCAGGCACAAAGGAGATAATCAATTGTCTCGTGCTGAAACTTGAGTGCAAAATATAGCTACTTTTTTGGCAGTTTCTTATAGAAAAAGGAAAAAAATATTTTATACTAGGTGCTAACTGTAACCCACCATATTGTGCCCTACAGGACTGAAACCAGGAGGGCTGAGATTACTCAATAAAACTTCGTGGTTTGGTGCATGCAGATGCATGGCTGCACAGTAAATAGACTAAAAAAATACAGAATTGCAAAAGAAAAGACATCAGCATAAGGAGAAGAGGTAACATAGCAGTTTTATGTGCTTTCTTCCCTGCCTTCTTCATTTCACTGCTAAACTGCCTTCTTGTTCACGGACTTTTGCTTTCTGACAAGTGCTTGCAACTTGCTGCAAACTACTGACTGGAATAGCTGGTACCAAGTTAATACTTGATTGTACATTAGACACACAGTTGTTTCACAGTACGCATATTGAATAAATTAGACTTGAGAAGTGCGCTTCCAAATGTGTTCTCTAGTCTCTTTATCGGATTTTTTGTCCTTCAGCATTTTCATTATGGCAGTGCTCTCCTCAATAACATCACTTGTAAATAGCTTTATCCTGCAGGTCAACAGGTGAAAAAAAGTCAAGACAGTCTATTAAGAGAGTAATTGAGATTATGGATTTTAGAATCCTCTACTTATAAAATGTGAGAGAGGTCAAATATATGCTCCTCAATTATACTGTTGAATTAAAGGGATATTATGAAACCTACATGTGCTGTGTAAGAATTTTGTTTCAAGGGTATTTTATGTCATTGTCTTGCAGAATTATTTCTGCTACTGCTTAATTTACATACATATACTGAAAACAAGGAATTTTAATACTATAATGTTTTTTACTTTATTCTATACATGTTTGAATTACAGTATTACAGACCTGCATTAATTCCTTGGCCCTGTAAAGTAGATGGTGTTCCTTTTATACAAGGTGAATAGTGATGCAGCAGTACCGGTTCATTTAGTTAGGGATATATAAAACTGGAGGTACTGAGCTTCAATTGTCGGTCACATTCCTCTTGGGGAAAAGGAATTACACTTGGAGGAGTTATCTACAAAGTCCCAAGACAGCCGGTGGCAAATGTGAATTTCTTTTCTGGAATAGAATGCTTTTCATACATAAAAAATGTCTCAGAGTGAATCTATGTGAAAACACAGATTTGAAAGAAATCATATTAGTTTCATGCATTTGAGCTTGAAGAGGGGTTGTATGACTGTGAAAGCCACTGATGGGCTGGCCTGCAGTGCACAGTCAGGACCTCAAATCACACTACAGGCCTTGTGCTGTTCCAGAAAATGTCTTTTGAGAGCGGACTGTTTGTACTTCCCTATCACAGAGGAGGCTTATTCCATCAATAGGTGAACCATTGCAAGAGATTTTGGCACAGGCACCTTGCCTCAGTGTGCTCTCTGGGGCCATCTGGCCTGAATATGAGATCTCTGCGGCTGGAGTTGACTTTGTGTGGCCTGAGAGAAAAATATTCCCTGTCTCACAGGCAGGTCAAGCAAACCAGCATAAGCAACCTGTCTTTTACTACCACACAGGAACACTTGCTCCTTTCTTCATCAGAAATTCTTCTCTGTCCACTGTCTCTCAATTGTACAAGGGAAAGATGACTTTGTAGGCTTTTCTGCATCTTTAGCAGGGAAGCCCTGGTTTTAAAGGTTTTCTGCAAGCTAGTTATGGAACAGTACAAACACCTGACAGCTCACCCTTGCACAGGACTTGGCACCCTGCACGAATTAAGTATTCTCCTTGAAAGACCCTGAAGGAAGAGCTTTAAAAAACATGTTATATTCAGACATGAAATTCCCCTGCCCTGAGTCTCCTAGCACATCATTATTCATTACTGCAGTTTTCTGCTTCTGGTCTCCTTCTTGCCGATAACTAAAGTATCAGAATGAAATGAGAATTTATCTCAGTCTGAATTGGCCTTTCCCTGCATTCAGTATTCCTCAATGTCACATCCTACACTGTCATATAGTCATAAATGTTCCCCTATGGTTCATTTTGGTTTGATGTGTGATTACTTCTCCCATGCTGTTTTCTTTTAGCACCTGGCACCTGATGTCTAATTATCGTGACCGCCAGGAACTCCAGGATGTGGTTTACAAATGTTTGTAATCCTCCAGTTGATACATTTTCAAAGCTGCAAAGTGCTTTTGTTAAATAGTTTGCAATAAGTAGGTTCACGTGTAAGCTTTGCAAAAAGGCATGGAGTTTCCTAAGAAGGAAGAAGGGCTAATCTTTATTTTTGAGGCTGACTAATCTACCATGGTCAGCCTGTGCAAACACAGCCTATAATAGTTTCTGCCTGAGACTGATTTGGAGATAAATTTTCTTGACAGATGTGGAAGAACAGCTTTTGTTATTATACTCCATGTCATGTAATAGAAAGCTGCAAAGCTACGTTTTCCAGTACCAAAGCAACTGTATTCAGAGCTGAGCCTGTATAAATTCTCAAGGTGCATACTCTGTCAAAAAAAAAAAGAGACACTACAGTTTAAAAAAATAAAAGAAAAAAAAAGTAAAATATGAGGCATAAAAGGCTATGTAGCTGGCAAAAGGATAATTATGTGTAATTAAATGCAGTGTACATTCTAAAATTATTGTTCTGGAAGGAAATGTCTGTAAATTCAGATGTGGTTTTGGACATATGTGGTGTTGTCTTACAGACAAAAAGAAAGGTATGCTGTCCTATGACACTGATTCAGAAGCTCTTATTAGCAAAGCAGGCTCATGCTCTGTCACAAATGCTCCTGGGATTTCACTCAGCATCCTTAGCCCAGCTTAATGATTTGGGTCTCTGAAAAACAACCAGCCTTGGGGTGGTAAGAGCAGCAACAAGTGACTAAGAACTTATCATTCATGCATAAACCACAGTGCTGCCTAAGGTAATTTTAAAATGGGCTCTCAAATTCTCAAACAAATGAACTCTCCCAAAGCTTGAAGCCAACAGAACTGAGCTGGAATTAGGTTTTTACAGGCAAAAAGGAGCCTTGTGTACCTGTTGTATATCCTCAGAACCAGTCTGCCTGATTACTCAGTGATGCCAGCATGTGTAGACTTCTACAATGCAAACTTAGTCTGTGCACAGTCATTTGCTAAAAATTCTTGTAACTTGCATTCAGCCTTCTAAAATATATGGGAACCATACACAGAATTTTCTCCAGTTCTTAAAATATGCATAGTAACTATGTGCACTAATAGGCCAATTATGCTCAGTCCAGTAAGTTTACAGCGGGTCTTTGCCAGCTTTTCTCAACTACTGTGCCAAATCTTGTTTGGTTAACCTTCCTGAGTTTCTTCTTCTAATATCTACTTTTATTCAATTTCAGAAATGGTATTAAACATGCCTTTCTTTATCGCAGGTAGTTTCAAGCAGAAACCTGGATTTTCTGACACTTTCTTTAAATAACAGATTCTACTCAAGCAAGATCTCTTAAATGGCTTAAAAATTCACCTTGTAGGGAAAGCCCTCCTGATGTGATGAAAAATGCTTTTTTAGTTTAGTCCTATATTAGTAGTAAGCATTGTATTTTTCAGCATGCAATAAAGGTGAAAGGAGAAAACTAGGTCTTTTTTCTAATTTCAAAATTATTACTTTTCCTTCAACCTAGTTTGACTTGTTCATTATTGTTTGCCTCCTCCATTTGATGGCTTATGTTTATTACATTTTATACAGGAGGGAGGCATAGTGGTTTTCACAAGCTTCAGTTTCTCTGAGATGGGCATCCAAATGCTGTGCCATAAACAAACAAACAAACAAATTTAATGCAAAGACATCCTGAAGAATAGCTTGAGACTTTAAGTCTACAAGTCTTCAAAGAAGAGGTTTAATCAAGGTTCTGGATAAAATCATAAAGAATGGAATTGTTGGGACCTGCCAATATATTGACCAATATAGCATCTCAGAATCCTTTTTGGTGTCTTAGTAGTCATTTATACATAAAGCAGTTAAAATTGTGTGTTAGGTACTCCCTTTCCTTAATGTTGGCTTCTGCTATCTCTCTGACAACTCACCTGTACAGTGGGTGACCTACAGGATATGATACAGGATGCAGGTCTCCTCTTGGGAAAGTACATGTCATTTTTCTTGGATAGCTGTTATAACGTCTTAATATTGTTTATGAAATACCAGCAAAAATGTTCACAGTGTAAAAGAGTGGATCCTGGTTTGATCAAGACCTTCATGCTGTAAATCAAAGAGACTGTATGATCAGACAGACTAGTGATATAGCAGATTACACTCCTACTGCATATTAACTTTGATGTTTTCTTTAGTAGTAAGAAACTGATTATATAGATGAAGTCATTAAAAGGCTTTATGGATGAAATATGTTTCAAAGAGAATCTTACAAAAGGAATACATGGTGGAGATAAATTTACAAGAAGTGAGAATGAATTTGCACCAAGAGAAGAAATCTGGAAAAGCTGAAGAGTGAACAAATGAGTTCAGAAGACAGTAGTGAACATGGAGTAGTGATATACTGGTTCTTACTGCTCCTATTTTACTCTTTTTAACAGAAACCAATCTCTCTACAGACATGGAGACATTTTTTTCTCTAAAGACATGGAGAAATTTTCTGTCATAGTTTTTCCAAATGTTATCAAAACCAAGGAAGGGTGAAAGAGCAAAGGGTCTTTAGTGATTGCCAAGAATTAAACATAAAGTCAAATCTGAGGAAAACAAATGTGTAAGGAAGTTATCGATGATTTAGATGCTAGTTTGGTAAACTGGACTCTCAGCTTCTGTTTTCTACAAGATGAGAGATTTTTGTGCCTCTAATGCTGGCTTAGGCATTTTGGGATAGATCTGATAAATGGAACTAAGTCCCAGAATCCTGATCCTGAAAAGCCTTGCTAAGCTACTTAAGTCTAGAAGCTGTTAACATTTTTCGGTTCTAAAGATCCGTGAGCTTCTAGATGTGCTTATATGCCCAAGCTCTTCTGATGTTGACAGGAGTGAAAGGCTCAGAATCTAAACTTGAACAAGATTCAGGAATTATGTGGTTTTTAATATATAGATATATATACACATCAATATCTAGTGTACTCAAAAGGGCTTTTTTGGTTTTTCATGTGGATTCCAATATTTAGTAGATGTTTGAGGCTAAAGGTAAATGTTCCAAAAATCATATCCCTACAGATCTGAGAGGTGGAATTCAAGATATATTCCTTTTCTCTGTATTTCCTATAAGGCAGCTGGACAGCTGCACCTTTGACGTTCCCTAATGGCGTGCTCCTATCTTGAGATCATACCTCGAGGTTCCAGCAAAGCCCAGGTGATGTACCCACCAGTATGAGGCTACATCAGCCCTAAAATTGGCATCTATTGAATCTAACCCTTTGTTAGATTTGTTTCAGATATTAAAGTAATACTGAAGTCAATAAAGGAGACAGCAGCAGTAGCAGAGACAGACATAGGCAGCAGTATCATTTGCCCCAGTAATGTCCTTGGTTGAGCAAAACCACTTTTTTTCCCACTGGTCCAATAAAATCACCTCAATCTGCTTCTTTGGTAATCGATGCTCATCTGGAATTTTATCACTGTCCTTTTTAGAGGATAATTTAATTGTTTTACATTTATAGATGCAAAGTAATAACCTTAGATTTACATAGAGCTAATTTCTTTCTTTGTGAGTGGGTTCTGCAGGATGTGAGCAATTAAGTTTCTGTGGGAGGATACAGGAAACATGATTAATGGATCAAAGAGAGACCATCTAAGGGAAATGGGTATAATATGAAGGGAGATAATGCTCTATTTCATAATACTTATGCAAATATGCCAAATGTTGGAGAATTCAATTAATATTTGACAAATGGATTCTCTGTGATGCAAAGTAAACACATACTGGGGAAACAATAAAGCTTTATTGCACATTATCTGTCAACCTCGTCTCAGACAGGCTGGGTTGCCTGGTCAGGCATCTAATTCCAGTGCAGGTGGCAGGGAACAGCCAGACACAAATCAGTGAAAGACATTGAGATTGTTTGGATGAAAAAGACTGACTAAGGTTGAATTCTTTGCATGCATGGCCAATGAGCACTTGTCAATGTGCTTAGGTCTGCTGTCAGTCTTCTGCCACAAGTTAAATTTTATTCCATAGAAATAAACACTGGTTTAAGAATGAAGGAGACAGAATTAGCCAAGATTTATGTTCTTGATTTTATTTCTATAAAAGCAACACTAGCAGAAAAAACAATCATCAAGTAAAAACAGAATACCTGAGCTATTGGAAGACACAGGACTGGGACTCAAAAAAGCCAAGCTTCTGTGACTGGTATAAAATTATAAAACTAATGCTATGGAAAGGCAATGAATCCCTCAGGTACTGTAGTGATGGGAGACACACAAATATTAGATTTACTGAAAACATAAGTTTCTTATTTGCTTGCTACCTTCCATACTGCATATGGTATTTTAATCTCTATTCTAAAATACTCAGTTTCTCTACTAAAAATTTAATATGAGGTTTTGTTCTGAGAAATCCTGATCCACAGAGGGAATGCATTTGGCAAGTATATTGACGCATACTGTCCATTTCAGACCACACAGACTGGGCACTGAGCTAACAAAATATGACAAGAGTTACACAGGTAAAGTTTTAAGTATGAAACTCAAGTTTGTCCTTTGGTTGCAACTGCCCTATATCTGGTATCATTCTCTGCAGCCAGGAGCAATTCTAGGAACAGCCCTTCAGTGCCTAGAGACAAGAAGTTGGGAAGAACACAAGAAATTCATCTTCAAAATCCCGTGTCCCACAGAAAACCTACTCTTGGAAATGGCATGCCCCTACTTGACTTGGAAGCTCTCTCAACACTTCTAATGAGATTTCTGTATATTGCTCTTTTCTGTGAAAATAGATGCCTGCTTGGTGAAAACAGAAGTCCACCATGATGCAACCAGAAATGACTATGTGAGCTATAGACTTAAATATGTATCACATAAGGACTGTGTTCTTTTCAGTGTAAAGCATGACAGCCAAGTTACCCTTTACAGAAGTGATGCCGCTTTTGCTTCTTCAGTGCTGTTGCTTAGTGATCAAAGCAGTTACCCAGGGCAGTGGAGATTTCAGGTTAATCCTTAGCCTGAACATGCCCTGTTTCAGACTAGAAAAATCTCTTAGGGGCACGTCCTGTGCCAAAGGGGCTGCTGCACAACCAGGAATGAGACTGGAAAGAAAACAGACAGGGCAGTGCCCAGGAGAAAGGTGAGGGGACCTGGAAATCAGGCAAAGATTGAATTCTCTGCTGTGCCCTCCCTATGATCACTGCATTTTACATTAGGCAATCATGAGATGAATTTTCAAAGCTAACGAATGAGTCAAGGCTCCAGGTTAGGTTTGTCCTTCAGCCATTCCATTCACCTGGAAAGAATGAGCCATGCTCAGTCAAGCCATTGCTGTGTGGGGAAGGCCAGTGCAGTGTGTCCTGAGCAAAAAGAAGCTCCAAGGTTCAGGAACAAGGGACTGTTATCCTGAGGATCTCATACTGGCCAGCCACAATGCCCTTGTGTGGCATGCTGGGCTACCCTGCACAATGTCTAATTATTTTCCCTGGGAATATGGAGTTGACATGCATAATTTAGTTATTTGTGTTCCCCTGCTGATCCCAGACTTTGTGATGAATAAATAGGCACTATGGATCTCATCTTCATATTATTTAGTTGTGCATTTTTCCTTTGCTTTCGACTGTAGGGGAGGATATTAGCTTTATTTTTTACTTGCAAGGCATGTGTTCATTCATTTTGATTCACTACGGTCAAGTTACAAAATCTTAAAAATATCTTAATCTCTTCTACTAAGCCATCTGTTTAAATCAGAGATAATAAATTTTAATAAAAATTGGTATTTTCTCAAGTTTATGATTTCTTTTAACATGCAATTTTGCTGTGATCTTTGAGTTATTACCTCTAATAGATGACTTCCCTGTTGTCAGGACTGATTCTATCTAGAAGTGTATTAATTTTGGTTAAATGTATCTTGGCAGACATCCACCACTGGAATCAGTGCTGAACACCACAGAGTATTCTTCTAATTGGACATAAAACTCAGAGATTCTTTTCATATGATTCTTTGCTATACAGTGTGTGCAATTAGATTTAATGAGCTCATTTTCAGGACAAGTTGGCCAAACCAGTGCTACTGCTAATTTATCGAGGCTACAGAAAAAGTTACTTGATTATTTTCTTTTCTAAATTAAAACTTTATAGGAAATATTGTTGCTGCTTTTCCTTTTAGCATTTGAATATACAAAAACCTAATTTTGGAAATAAAATGTTTTCTCAGTGTGTGATTTCCAATGATTGTTGTAGAATTTGGGGGTTTCCTTGCAAATGTTTTGGCAACAAAGGTAAGTCTAGAATGTCCTTATGTCACATTAATAAACCCAAGCTGTGTATCATGCTACTGAGGAACCAGTAGCAGTGTAGCTCTCATGGCATGAATGGAACAAGCCAGCTTGAAATCCTGTGTAAACACTTGGCAGCTGGTTCCCAAAGCCACTCTACTACACTGCCAGCTCAAGAGTTCCATGTAAAAATATTATTGGTTAATACAGAACTGGTTAACAATGTTTTTCTCTGGAAATATTGTCTCACTGGACAGTCATGTGGCTAAGACAGAAGGAAGCTTTAACCATTACTGTCTGTTTTCACCAGTTCTTGCAGACTGAACAGAAACCTGAGCTGGTCTATGCTGGAAAGCTGTGGTGCATCCTACAGACCTGATTCAAGAGACTACAGCTGAACCCCTGAAAAGACTAGAGCATGAGAGCTGTTCAATCAGCCTCCTTGTCATTGCAGCACTAGTTAGTAGAAGGATAACAAAAGGAGACTGGCAGGTTGTTAGTTGAAGATGCAATGCAAAACATTGGTGTTAACACACTGCTGAGAAGAGTAGCACCTGAAAGAATCCAGGAGATCCCAATATTGAGTTGGTCATTCATAAGGAAGAGTTCTTTGATGCTATTTTATGTGGTATCCTGCTGTCCTCTACCTTTAATCTAATGTCAGTGAATAGATGATGGAAGCTGGTAGGCCAAGTTTCTCTTTCCATGTGAGAAAGTGGGTATGGGAGTGGCTCTCTGGGATTTCTGCTGCTGGAAATGCGACTCCCACTCCTGCCCTTTTCTTCTCTGCATGCAGCTGCACGGCTTCCTCACACCTCCTTCACCAGCTGTTTTGTTCAGGCAAGGCACCTGCCACAGGGCCATCCCTTTCCACATCCGCAAAATAGGAATTATGCACACATTTTTGAAAAATGCATTGAGAATTGCCAGCATGAACCTCAGAACAGGGGTGGAAATTATTGCTATTGCAGTTTCACATGCTTCTACTTGCTTTGTGACAGTGTCCCATGAGCGCTTCATAAATTGCTAATTCTGAGTTACTAAGAATTACAGTCATGTTTCTGTTTGCATTGGATAGACATATACCAGGGCTTTCATGCCTGGCATCCTTGCTGCTTCTTACAAAGACACTTCTCATTTATATACAGAAATAATGAGATGGAAAAATGTTAAAAGGATTGCCTGAAAGCTGCAGATCACTTCTGGCAGTAATTATTTATCTGTCCACCATTTTGTCTTTGTATATTTTATTCTCTCTCAGTCTATATATAACAACAAATTAGTTAGCAGAATCAAAGCTGCCTATTTTAAACTTAAAATGCTCTCTTTGGACCAGTACACAAGCAAGCTGCATAGTGTAGGACATATGCACATGCATGGTAATCTTTTGGTGTTAATTTATCTACATGCTTTCCTAATAGAGTGGATCAGTATTCCCTCCCAAATGAAAGAGATAAAATGAAAATTGTTTGAAATGTTGTAATGAAAGCCAATATATCTTTAGCAGAGTAGGTTAAGCATGAGTACCTTGTGTGCTGTTTCTTTCACCTGTAAAGTATAAATTTTGCACTAACAATTAATTAGCATTTTACAGAGTCAACATTAACTAAATATCCTTGACGTATTCCCCAAGAGAGGATAATGTCATTAACCTCTTTTACAGATGAGGAAACAATATTGGATTAGCATTGTGACTCCGTTGACTTCTGTGGAGTTATTTCATATTTACTCTAGTAGAAATAACACTTACTTTAGTCCTTGATATAAGAAATCATTTGTTCATGGTTATCTAGTCACAAAGCTGCACGATCAGGATGCAAAACTGAAAACATCCACATTTCCTTTGCTGCTATAGTAAGATTTTCTACTGATATAGCATCTATAAACCTTTATCTAGGATATTAAAAAAAAACACCAAACCAACACACCACCACAGAACCTTACATTTTTCTCCTATTCCTGTCTAGAAACAATTGTGTTGCATCCTGTGAAAATAAATGAACAACAATAATTTTTTTTATAAATTTCTACTTCCCCAGAAATGTGGATGTTTCTTCTGAGTAAATTTGACAACAGAAAAGAATGATGGGTTTCCAAAGACTGTCAATGAGCAAAGAATGCAAGTTAAAGGTATTTTTGTATGCAAATACTTCTTTATATTTGGGGGAATTTCTTATTTTCTCTCTCTCTCTCTCTCTCTCTCTTTCTTTTTTAATTGAAAGTAAAAGAACAATGGGGCATTAGTTACTTCAACTTACTTTTGAATATCCAGAGTTCACTTTCACCTTCCAGAGTGCCAGTGCTACCTGTCAGCATTTGAGGTCTAGAGTAACGTGGGAGTCTGCTGGCTTCTCTAGACAGAATGCTCTGCAGAAATTAGGAGTCTACACTATTTCTGATAAAACTGAAAATTTTTTTGCAACGTGTTCACTCCCAAATAACTGGTGGCAACAGCATTATTTCTGAAATGGTATAAGTTAAAAATGCTTAAAATTACAACTTTCATGTCCCCAGTTACGTTAGTTCTAATGTATTCATTATAAAAATGCTCAGCTCTCATTTATGATGGACTTGCTGCAACTGTGAAAACTAGAGCTGATATTCAGCCTTACACAGAGGATCACTGCCAAGCTTCTTCCCTAAGCTCCATTCAGAACAAGGTAAAATCCCACTCATTAATCTTTCCTGGACTGGCCCTTATGCATTGGCCAGTGTCACCTTACCACGTCTCAGTGGTACCCTGAGAATTCGAACCTCTTTTGAAACCAGGTTAGGAGGTAATTGTACCCAAATCTTGGGTATTCCTGATGAAATAGTATCACAGCAAATACTGTCCCAATCTCCTACACCTCACCATTTATGCTGAATTTTTTGACAACAAAAGACATCTGGGAGCCTGGAACAGGATAAAGTAGTTCACCCAGTTCAGAAACAAGAATTTTCACGTCCCTTGTCTTCAGAAAGGCTCATGGCTGCCACACTCTTCCACAGATTTTCTTTTCGGATTTGGACAGAGCAAATAAGAACTGCTCCAACTCCTTGTGTATTTAATGGGAACAATTCAGGTTGACTTCACAGAATCACAGAATCATAATGTTGGAAGAGACCTACAAGATCATCAGGTCCAACACAACCCTAACTTCAACTAAACATTGGCACCAAGTGCCACATCTAGTCTTTTCTTAAACAAATCCAGAGATGTTGAATCCACCACCTCCCCAGGTAGACCATTCCAATACTTTATTGCCCTTTCTGTAAAAAACTTTTTCCTAATATCCAGTCTATATTTTCCTTGGCACAGCTTAAGACCATGTCCTCTTGTTCTGTTACTTGCTGCCTGAAGAAAGAGACCAACTCCCACCTGACTACAGCCACCTTTCCGTCAGATTGGTTCAGGCCTTTAATCTCCCTGAATGTACTGGATTTTGAATAGCAGCAAACAGTGATACTACCAGAGAAAAGAAGGATGACATAAAAATATTTCCAAACCAAAGAGATTTACAGGACAGCTGGAGTTACAACACATTTATTTTCTTTAAAGTTAATGAGCGGCATGACCCAGTAATATTTGTATCTTATGCTTTTCATAAAGATCTCAAGGCATTTCATAATCAATTAACAGCTCAAGCACGTCATCATTACAGAACATTTTGCAATAAACCATTAGGAATTAATGTAGAGTGAGCTTTCCATCATCACTAAACAAACCACTACACAGCTAGGATCCATGCCAAGCAGGCTTTGAATTTTTTAATGAAGATTATACACATTCCCTGCAAGCAGAGGATAAGTCTCTGTGCCAGGACTCTCTATTTGCCTCCTCCCCTCCACCTGCGAATTTTTTATGTTTAACCATTTCTCTGTACTTTGGTGAGATTAATAAAACCCAGTGCTCTGTGCTGCATTACCTTCAATTCAGATATTTAGGACAAGATGGATCACAGTAAATGCAATATGGAGGAGTTACACTCCTGGATTGAAAATCAGTCCCTACAGCGATTTCATGTATTTCTGAAACATTCCTTAATAGATCTGTGGGTAAAAATTCCAAATAAACTTTTGCTGCCTCCTCACAAGTCTCGCTACTCCCATTTTTTCTGAATAGTAATTCTGGACATATCTCTACCTCCTCAGATTAAACACAGTGAAGAGTGAGACAGCACCTATGTATGCTTTTCCAAGCTGTTGCCAGACCTAGAAATAAAGTGCTTAGCCCTTACAGGTATTTCAGGGCAGCAGTTACACAATTAGGCTCCTTATATTCCAGAGATAATATCTGGATCTAAAATTCAAGCTTGCACTTAGACAGCTCCCTCGCCTGGCAATAGCAGGCTATTCCTGCTCCCCCTGAAGGGCTCCCGGCTCCCCCCACTAATCTGCCCAGCAACAGTTTGTCCCTTCCTATCTGCAGCAGAGGTCTCGTGTAAGCATCGTGCTCCCACATCAGCCGCAGCAATTTATGGTATGATTTAAAAGGGAGAGGGGAAAAAAAGCTGCTTCCTCAAAGATTCGACTCTTTAGACGTCTGACTTTTGGACCCCCACCCTGACAGCATCCCACAGGATGCAACTTCTAAGCTGTTTAAGTGAGACGTGTTTTTGTTTAACAAAGACAGCACACAGTCTATGATTAATCTTTTGCATGAGAGACATGGCAGTTTCCCCACTGTTATGCAAGACAATATGGTTTGATTGCTTCTGCCTCCTGTCAAGCCTCCAACTGGAAATGTGTAATATGAAATGAAGTGCAGTAAAACAGATAGGAACGTGCTGAGGTAGTTAAAACAATACTGGAGTAATTAAGGCTCTGTATCTGTATTAGAAACAAAATAAGCCCACTGTTTGGTTTGATTAACACTGCAGGATTGTAAGGCTGCCAATGACACATCTCTATACAAAGTAGAAGATGTGAGAGTCCAAGAGTTGTCCCAATGGGAAGATGTGAGAGTCAAAAAGCTGTACCAGTTGGAAGATGAGAGTTAACAAGAGCTATCCCAGTGAAGAGATACCAAGAGCTGCCCTAATGGGGAGATGTGAGAGTCCAAGGGCTGTCCCAAAGAGAAGTCAACAGACCAGGGGCTACAAATCTGGAAGTATAAGTGCTGTACCCTGGAGGTTCCAGCCAGTTCCAGTTGGTTCCAGCTGATTCCAGTCTCTTCTGCTCTTGTTGGGCATGGCCCTTTGTGATAGAGGTGTGGCCCAGCCCCTCCATTACATCCCATGTTCACAACAGTGTCCTGCACACTCACAGGCTGTAACAGTGCCCTGCACACTTGCACACTGTCCTAAAAGCAGGAAAGTTTGACGGTAAAAGATGCACACTCGGAATATTTGATTTATTTAAGGGTTTTTAGGAAAGGTTCTCCCCCGAGCAGAAACAGGAAGAGAAAACTGTTCTTGCAGCAGGTACAGCAGCAAGTTACATAGTGACAGGTCACAATATTTTTGCTAATATGTATTGTATTGTTATTATGCACTTAGAGCTGTGGCAAATGCAGCAACAACAAAGACTGAATGCTAGTGGCAGAAAAAAAATCTAGCAGCAACTGACTATATAAAACATGAGGAATTCCTCGTGTGCATGACACGTTAGGAAAAAGAAGTGAAGAGCTCATTGTTTCCCTGCACCAAAAAAGATTAGGTACTGCCTAGAAGAACAGTACTGAACTGTGAGTTGTTCTTATTTATACTATAAAATGCAATCTGTTAAAAAATCAAACCAAACAACCTGCTCTGCTCCAGATACCTCAGAATCCAAGCAATGATGTGAAGTTTAGTGCTAAGGCAGTAAGCATCTGATAGGCATCTGATCCATCAATTCTGTTCTTTTGCCCTCAGTACCCTGTTACTTTATAGGGATTGGTCCCCTTCTGTGTCCAGCTGCACTTCTTTTATTCTCAAAAAGAGTCATTAATTCCTGAGTCTTTTGCAAAGTAATGCTTCCTCTTCTTCGGAGAAGAGATGCAGTCTGTGCACAACTGTGAAGTTACACCCATAGCTGTGCACCCTATGCAGTGTATGTGAAAAATGAGGAAAGGGTGGAAGCATAGAGTCCCTTTGACTACAGATGGGATACATGACAATAAAGGAAAAAACCACCCAAATCTTCAAAAAGATTCAGGCAAAATGAATGAAACTATTCTCTCCAAATAATGTTCTGCCTCTCTTTCTTTTCTCTCATGCTAATCACGCCTTGTCCTGTATGCAGCCTTCATCTCTTTCCAGTGAGGGAGATACTCAAAGAGTGTAGCCTTGCTCAAACTGAGAGTATTCTTACTATGTCTCCCAAAGTGAATGTGTCAATTGATCCAACCCATCATCTGGAAATGGCTGTGTGTGAGCCAGCCCCAGCTTTCTGGGTTGTCAGCTGAGCGATGCTCCTTGCTGTCAAGCTCAGCAAAGCCGGCCCTTTCCCAGTGGTGAGCTGCAGAGTGATGGAGCGGGTGCAGACTTCCAGCAGTAGCTTTCCCAAAGAGCTACTGCTTCACACTCCTCCTGTGACACAGCAAATATGAGGGCTGCTCTACCCTCATTCCTTCTGCTTGATCAAAAACCAAACCACTGCAGCCATTATTTCTAAATAATGATTAACTCCAGAAGGCATACCAGTACCAGCCATGGTCTTGTAACCAGTGTGCTGCTACCAAACTGTTTTGGATTAGGTTCAAGGCTGAGCTCTTCTGGGCCTGCTGGGTGCTCCTGACAAGTGTTTTTACCTAACAATTCACTGATAAGTATTCGAGTTTGAATGCAGCCCAGGACAGAAATGCCCCAGTTACTTCATTTGCCTTAAAGGTTTGAGCTTGTTTTCCCATGGAAGTGCCATCATGTCAGAGAGCACTCTGAATGTCTGTCTCACCACCTTTGCTGAAGCTATTCCACTCTATGTAGAATAATTGAAATTCACAGGGGCCTGAGAGACTATGACTTGTAACTTAGTGATCAAGGTGGGGACTGGAGAAGGAATGGGGTTTCTTGTCTGTTCTCCAGGGAATATATGAGTTTTAATTTACTAAGTACGTTATGGAAAACTTAAGATGAATGCTAAGCAGGCAATGCACAATGACACACACTTAAATCTGCTCATAACACTATGTGGAGATGAACAGCTGTGGTAGAGGAGCATCTTTACTACTCACTTCTCCTATGTGGATCACAATTGGATTCAAGTGTCTTTTGAAGTGACTTCAAACTGTGATCACTGCGACAGTCTGGGATAATCCACAGTTTTGGAGGATCAAGTGGAAGCATACAATGTGCAGTGGAGCAACACACTCGAACTACAGGTAAAGGGGAAGAACCAACATCTCCATGCTCCTTGGATGCAGAGTTTAAATCACCTTCTGTTTCATTGCTCCTGGGCAACAATGTCAGGCTATGGTAAACCAGCAGGCCCCCAGGATGAAATTAAACCTATTTAAAGTTCTTGGGGTGATTTTTAATGAGCTTGACACATAACACTTAGCAAAAATAATTAATAGAGTCTCCACAAACTAGATGTCCATCGATTTCAGAGGGTCACAGACATAACTTCAAACCAAAAATCTTCATTTTAAGAATTGTTGATAAATTAGACTACTCACACTTTTAAACATAAATATTTTGGTTGGAAAGCACCATTTTTACAGAAGTGGTGGGGTTTATGTGAAATTATCAATTTCAAAGCAGTTTCTATGAGGAAATAGTAAAAATCTTCCTCTTTCTGTATTCTACAAATTAGAAATGTTTAACCTCAACATGGTTTGCCATTTAGTGATGGAACTCATAAAAAATTAAATTGAAGCAAAACATTTAGAATAGAGTAAGGTAAAACATGAGAAGTCATCTAGAATTATGTTTTTTATTTTAAAAATTAATAGAGACAATTTTCATCCCACCCATCTCCCTGACCCTGGAAACCTTTGTCCCACTTGGAATAAGGAAAACTTTGGTCCCACTGGAAATAAGGAAAGGTTATTTCAAGATTTTGACAGACAGAAAAAAAAAAAGATTTCCCAGCTCTACCAAATAGTCTACTGTGTCTCAGAGCTGTAAATATAGTTTGCAAATCTTGCATCTGTTTTTTGTTTATGGTGATGGTAAGATATCTGTGTAGGTAAGTCAGGTTTTCCATGACAACAGTGTGTACTTCTATGTTTCTAGCTACTGGTGGTTCTTGAAAACACAGGAATAAAAGCATACATAAAGAGACCCTTAAGAAAACACCAACCCACCGAGACTCTCAACAGACAGAATTAGGTAATGCATTGAGTAACTGAGCTTGTTCAAGTAGGTAATTGTATTAGTATTGACTCAGTGTAACCATCTCTCTTTCATAAATGAATGCTTTGCATGACTGGTTTTCTGTGAGTATAAATGCATTGGATTTTTTCTTGTTATTGAATTTTATAGGAAAAAAAAACCCAGCTACAGAGATGGAGGAGGAGAGAACTAATCTCTAATATTTTGTATGAGAGGAAGTATCAAACATACGTAGCAGTGAATCCAAATGTGACTAGAGATTATATAACACCTGCTAGGGTGTATAATCATGTTTATCTCCACTGGGAAAAGATCCAAAGCCAGAACTCTAAATCTGAAGCCATCAGGAATGTACTATTTCAAATACCCCCACCCCAGACTGTGGGCTTCTATGTGGGTCCAGTTTCAAAATAGAATTTCCTGCCCAGCCCAGCTTGGTGGGATTGCTCCTGTAGTCCCTCATGTTGAGTAGCACCTACTCATGGAAGTTATTAGACTGAAGGAGAAGGGGGTAAGAGTATCTCCCCTCTTCACTTCTCACAACACAGGAAAAAAAAAAAAGTGCAATATGTATCTTTGCATTATAAGTATAGAACCTTGAGGGGAAAAAAAAAAAGTTATGAATTTGGCCTCTGGGATCCAATGAACTGAATTATTAAGAATGTCCACAGATATAATATTAGATATTATATTCATGGATACAATGTGGAGAAAGACTTTGGAATTGAGCCCAGAAGGAACTGCTGATACAAGACAGTTCCTTCTGCTTCTCCTAAAATCTCCAAGTCTGATATTAACAAATAAAAGGGTTTGGGAGCTTGAATTACACCTCCATAGTTTTATGAGGAACAGGTCTTTACTGCCTAGTTCAATCTGCATGGCAATATAACCCTCAGAATTTACAATCGAGTACAAACTTCTTTTCAGAGGCAGGTCAACAGGAATCACACATTCTCTTTTAATCATGTTATGTATGAAAATGTTTTATAGTGACATCATTAGTGATATTACTGGAACCCATCTGCAGCCAGAATCTACTCCACTCCTCCACCCAACTGTAAGTATAAAACCCCAACTCTTCCTTTCTGACAAAAACATACATATATATTCATCTTATGACTGATCTCTCTTCCTTAGGCCCAAAGCTGGGTCAGGAGCAAGACATTCCAGCCAGCCAGAAATCTTCACCCTCTCTAGCCACCAGTCTAACCTACCCAGCATCTCCCCTCCCTTTCAATTGGTTTGGTGGAGGAAAAGATAAATAAAAGTACATCTGGCCAGTTTTGCCAAGCATGTGAAGGGGCAAGGTAGAGAAAACTTCCTAACCACTTCAGGAAATCATCTGAAGTCCTGAGAGATGACATTTAATTACACATTAGTGTAATTAGTGTAATACAGAACTACAAGTACTATGAGCAAAGCAAGGACTATGGGCACAACTCTGCTCACTATGCCACGACCCACAAAGAAAAGAAACTCTTCACAGATTCATGGTTTTGGAAATCAAAAGGAACTACAACGTCTCCAGCCCATAATCTCAGTACAAGGGCTGTAAATTTCTTCCAGATAATTTAAACATATTTTGTAATAAAGATATCAACTTTGAAAAAAGCAAAGTTATAATGATCCACCCTTTCCTTGTGAAAGCACCATACTGTTTAATTATTCCCACAGATTGCAATTTATTTCAAGGCTAAATCTATCCCACTCTCCTTTTGCAATATCATCAAATGCAAAGGCCCATCACAAAGAATTATGGTGACATCTATGTCAAAAAGCACAGAACTCATCTTTCCACTAAACTTGCTAAGCACAAAACTGGATAATCCTGCTCTGTGATTTTCTAATGTTATCTGGAGATACCCACATTCCCTTTAATTATATTATTTTACTTCCAGAGTCACTGTAAGGTGATCATCAGGGAAGGAAGAGGAAGAAGGCGGCTCTGTTATATGCCAGAGAGAATGAAGGGCATGCTGTAAACAGTATGTGCCAAATGCTACTGAATCTTTCAACAGGTCATCGAGCAGTCAACAGCTCTGGTCTGGAAACACAGTGATTGTTTAGAGAAAAGTCCATAACCAAATTGGTCCTTTGGATATCTGGGTGCTATGATTTTGGAAAAATATAAAATAGCTCACAGCATTAGTATATTTATATACATAAGGGAAGCAAATTATCTGCTGAAACCCATGGCACTACACATCAACTTTAGAAACTAAAGCTTTTTACACATAAGTTCCTCCAAAACATTTTGTCCTCTAACATCAACAGCAACAGAAGAAGCTGATGGCTGGTGTGAGAATCTTAACTGAAGTGACAGCAAGACTTTGCCAGTTAAGTATATTTTTATGTCAAGAAGAAAAAATAGAAAATGTCAAACTATACCTAAAAGTAACTACAAGCATGTAAGCTAATAAAATTAGTTTGCACTTCATTCTTTAAAAGTCTCAGCTCTTCCTGTAAATAGTCAACTTCCTACAACTCCTAAAAGTTCAGTAAGAGTTGAAAGCACTTAGTAACTCGCAGTGCTCAGCACTGCACCACAGTGTTTACAGAGCAGAGTTTGAAAGTCTAGCTGGTATGACAAACTCTTCAGAGAGACATCTTCAAACAAAGAAGATTCTTTTTCAAGCGTAAGTCTTTGGGGATTCACTGAAAGTCACATAGCTGTTAACACATTTAGGTTGATTGAATGTGGGAATGTTATATGTAGACATCAACTTTCAAAAGGGTTGTGATTTAGAGAGCTGCAGGTGTTGCTTTTGTAAATTGCATAGAGTTCAGTGCCAAAAGAGGACACAGCATGAAAAATTATAAGCCGATCAAGTAAAGCATTTTTTTCAATAGAATGTACTGAAGAAAGCCTTGTCAACGTCTGTGACTTATCTTTCCACTTCTGTAAAACATGGTACAGATGTAACTGTCTAGTCTGACTTTTAGTCACAATATTTAGCTACCTGAAAGATAAAGTATAATGAAACACTATACATTTCTCCTTGTTCAGTCTTTCCCAGTTTTGGAACTCTGAGCGTTTGAAAGCAGATGACACACTCAATTATTATCAAGTAAATTTTTTATCTGTCATTTGATCACTTGTGACAGCGGATGAAATATAAAAAGACTACACTTGCACTACTGAATTAGCCTGCAAAATGTCTGGCGTGTATCCAACATACGAAATATAAATTATCTCTCAGATGTTTCTGAATAACACTTTTATGGTTTTCAGGTAAGATCAGCCAAAGTTCTCATGATGTCACATTTCTATAATATCTTTCAGAATGTTACATATCACGTTCTGCTGAAAAAGGAATCTTAAAGTCCAAGAGTTCTACTGTGACCTGGACTACTAGGGAAAAAGGATAGTGTGTGTTAGTCTTAGCTTCAAATATTTATAGATCAGATTTGCTCCTTTTGTAAATCAATATAACTCCACTGACTTCAATGGAGCTATGCCAAGTTGACACCAGCAGATGAATCCAGTCCTTTGTTTTATATCAAAACTGACGTCTTCTAAAGGTTATTTTAGGCTCTATGCTGGCCAAACTGTTGTGATTGTGAAAGTATTATTCAGGTTTTAGAAAAAGGATTTGTGCAGGATGGTGACAGTACAAACCAGCTTCTTCTACCTTGTCAATATGGCTGAGCTTTCTGTTTGAAGAGCTTTTTCCACAATTTGTAAAGTCAGAAAAAAGCACTGTGATTGATATTTACTTTGGCTTTCCATACATAGAGAGGTCATCATAATTACAGGGCCCAAATCAGGAAAACATCCGGCGTCCATTTAGACATTATTATTATTGACAATGTTTCAGGATGTATATTACTTTCCCTTTTTATTTGCTTTCATGTTTTTAATCTCATTCTTAGTGTGAAAATGTTGAGCTTTAACTTTAGTTAAACAGTCTATCCCCAGGATCTTGTTCCATACATATTTACTTCCAGTCCTGAGCTGTTCCTTAAAGCACCTTTTTGATATTCTTGTTCTGACTTATACGGACTGAGCTCCAAAGATCTCCTCTCCAGAGGAGAAGGAGCATTAGAGTCTCTGGGACAGTTCAGCAAGTGGCATCTATCATGAAGCAATCACTGAAAATACAGACTAAAAGCCATGTGGATTTCTCATTTGTCCAAGACTACCAAACTACATTCTAATAATAACTAATGGTCACTTGTGTTCTTTGGTAGCTGCCAAGTTAGAAAAGAGAGCATTCATTATCCATCACCTCAGGTACCACTGTTACCAGGACATAAAAATTTCTTGTCTTTCAGTACTGAAATGACTCAGTTTGTTTTTGACTTCACTGGCAACAGAGAAATATCATAAGATGGAATTCATCTCGCCCCACTTTAATTGTCTAAATCTGATCTTCTTATGTACTTTTCATAGTCAAAAAAGGATAAATAGGTACTTCCATGGCAGCTCTGTCCCACACAAAGCTTGACAGATCGTCTAGTCTGAGTGTTGGAGGCAACTGTGAGATTTCCATGTTGAATCTTATGAGAGAAAGAAGACTCTGATGAGATTTAGGGAAAGTCTCACAGGAGACTGATATGAACAGAAAATAAGGAAAACAAGAACCCAGAGTAAATTTGAAGAAAGTGTGGAACCAAAAAGAAATCAAAAGAAAGGCAAAGGAGTCCTTGGAAGGCAAAGACACCAGCAAAACCCAGGCTTGCAACTGCACAGTCTCTGGAAAGTGTCTGTGCTGTGGTTCTGCCACTTGCTGGAGAAAAAGTCCAAAATTTCCAGAGACTGTGAAAATCACAAATAAAAGAGTCTTGGCAAGCAACATCTGTTTCTTTTTGTCACAAAATATTTTGCCAGGTGGGAAGGATATAATTATCTGTAAGGTTTTGCCCCTGTAAGTTCCCAAAGAAGGAAACAATATTCAAGGGAAAGGGCCTTGTAAGTGTATATGTATATGAACCCATTTGATTATATTTTGTATTAGAACTTGTAATGAACACCACAGCTTCTGCACTTCAGTTGCACTTTATGTGTGATTTTTTTCTTGTTCTCTCCATACATGCATATATATTTATTAAAAGACTAAGCTGCTACTGTCACAGGATACAACAAAGGGACAAAAGACTGAATTTGGCAATAGCATTTTCCATGCTTTTACAGTACTGCATAAAACAAATCTATAAATTCTGAGCAGGTTTAGGGGGAGCATACTGCACACTTATAGCTCAACCTGATTTTTTTTTTTTTTTTTTGCATTAAGAGTGAATAATAAAGATTATAATACTGGCAGCAGATTTTTACACCTACATGCAAAGGACCTGTGGGTTTATTACCTACTATTACCTACTATGGAGAACAGTGCAATGTCTTAAAATATGAATCAAACCTTTTACTGAGCTGTACTGCAGACTCCACTGCTGCAATCAATACCCTGAAGAGCCCTATTTTTCTTGGACAAGAGACATACATATATCCGATATTTGAGGAAGGCAGGTGAATAAATCAATAGCTAAACAAAAATGCACTTAATCATATCTGTTTTGGACAGATGCAGGTTGGAAAACCTGTATGGCCCACGCATTGTCTTCTGCTTAAAGCTTAGACAGGAATCTGTGTTTCTTAAATGGCAACATCCTGCTGCTGGGCATCGCTGAAGCTGGACTGATCACAGTATCAAGTGATCATGTGCCAGCCAGCATTAGACAAATCTACTGCTCAAACTTTTAAAGTTCCAGGATAGTTTGTTGTTGGAGTACTTTAGGGTAAATTTGTCACTTAATAACCACCAAATTATGTACTTTGTAAGTTTAACAGCTTTCCTGGAATATGTAGCAAAGATTCACACATTCACTTTAACCTTAAATCGACTTGGCTGCATTTTCTAACTCAGAGTCAGCCCAAGGAGGAATTTAATATACACACATAATTTATCTTTCCTTAATGGTTTTAAGTGGTGACCATTATTGGATATTTCTCATGGCACTGCAAGTGATCATTAAGCATACATAATAGCCCTACTAAATTAGTAGATAACTTTAATGTCAAAATTTTCCCCATTCAAAGGTATGTTTGTGCATGGAATTGCTGCTATGCTTAAAGGTGCCCCTTTACTTGATATTACTTAATAAAGCCCTTTGAGATAACCACAGCGCAAGAGATGTTTTAGAAAAGCACAATTTTATTTCTTCTCTGCTTTAGCCCTGAGCGGTTCAGCATTATTTGAACATCAGCAACAGCACTTCTTTACGACTTCAAAGTCAGAACCTAACCTCAAATTGGCAGTGCACCTCGAGATTAAAACTGTGCTCGGCACTCTGAGAAATGGATGTTTTCAGCAGAAAGAAGAGCAACAGGAGGTAACAACACGACAGTCTAAGACCACTCAATTAGAAGGTTTATTAAGGTTACACTAAGGTGCCTGTCATGAACACTCTCACAGGAAATACTTTAAGAAAGGCATAAGGAAAAGGATGAAACCACTAGGCTTGGTAAGAGTTTTACAGCTATCATTAACCTGGAAGAAGGGCAAGACACCTCCCAACCACCAACCTTTTCAGCAGAAAGCTGTGTGTCAGGCACACTGCAACCTCTGCAAACATAAGAAACGTTTTTAATTTTCAAAATGTGTAATCCTGACAAGAGGAAAATACAAATAGATATCTGAGATCTATTTTCCACCAGTTACAGCCTCTGTCTGTTTATGAACGCGGTAAGAGGTCTCTTCTCCGCAGTGAGAAAGCAGAGTGTCTCTGTGGCAGTCAGTCTAAGCCATGGGAGCTGGGCAGCAGCTGCCGGTGTTTCGGGGTGTCGCTGGTGCAGAGATCGCCGCAGCTCAGGCTGCGTGTGACAAGGATCCTCCGCACACCCAGTCCCGCCGCTCTGCCCAGACAGCCCCTGTTCCCGGAGGACGTGGAGCCTGCCCTCCATATTTATTTTCGGCCCCTTATCGCAGAGTTTGATCAACTCAACAGGCGCTTCCGTCCTGCTGGCACNNNNCCCGCCCGCCGGGCACAAAAAAAAAAAAAAAAAAAAAAGGAATCGCTGTCCTGATCCCACCTATTTCGGCGTTCTCCTTTACGAACCTCTCTCCCGTCCTGCGCGCCTGCCCCGCACGGCGAGGGCCGACAGCTGAGGGGGCCGGGCGCGCTGCACGCAGCTCCCGCCCGCGGGGCACTCTGCGGCCGGGGCCGGGGCC